>VMDO01006351.1:0-101382 GCA_007922755.1 Pedetes capensis
TTTTAACTTTTAATTTCGAGTCAGGGTCTCATTTTACAGGCTGCCTCTGCCCTGGAACTTGTGGTCTTTCTGCCTCAGCCTCCCAAGTCCCTGGGATTACATACATGTGCCACAGCAACTGGCAGAAATACTGTACTTGTGCTCTAACACCAGATATTCTGATTTAATCACCTGGGCTATGGTTTGGGAATGGAGAAGGTATGTAAAATCCCCCTTGGTGACTTCAATCTGCAGCAAAGTTTGAGAACCTTGGCTCTAACAATATTGGCCAAACCAATGGCCTTGTATTATCTTTACTATAAATGTTTACTGGTGATGAAACATGATATTTCCTTCTATTACAAAATGTATATTTTAAAAGATGACATGGGGTATAACCATCATAAGTTTTTATGAAGCTACTCTTCCATGAAAGGCAGTTTACATGTACTGGACCAAATACACAAAATCATACTTCTTTGGCAATCATTCTCAAAGTGGGTTCCAGGACTGGTCACAAGAACATAAGAGAACTTGTTAGAAATGCAAACTCTCAGGCCCCACCTAGGCATACTGAATCAGAAAGTCTGGGAGATGGGACCAGCAATCTGTGTGTTAAGCAGCTCTGTAGATGATTCTATGTTGGCTAAAATTTAGGATTCAGTGAGTAAGTAGAGAGGGATGAGGACTGGGATGTTTTCATAATTCTCTATATTGCAGTGTGCTTATAGAGATGAGAACCAAAGCTGCAGACCCCGTAGCAGTTCTCAGGAAAGACTGTAGGTCCGAAACACCTGAGAGCTTTAAAATTCCTGATGCCCAGGCTGCTGGACCATAAACAGGAATCTCTTAAGTGGCTTCAGTATCTTTCAGATCTTTCAAGATAACATCAATATATAGCCAACATTGGGAACCACTGCTTTCTGCTCTGTGAGGTTGTAGAATTCCATCATGAATCTAACAGATGTGTTTCCTTGTGGCTGAATGGTAGAAACTTGTCTGTGAACTTGGGACCCTACGTTTTCAAATGGAAAATAAAATGCTAACTTAACTACATTTTGCCCCTGCCTGTTACCCGATCTATCTGGAGTATATCTATTAAGAATGATTCTATGGAACTTCCTGGAAAAACAAGTGGGAATACATCCTTTGGGATACTCAGATTCCTTTGGAGGTTTAGGAATCCCTTTATGGGGGAATAAAAGTCAATAGATATACTATGAAAAGTAAAAACAATTTTTAAAATAAAAAGCCAGGGATTGTTGTGAAAGAATACCAGAGCTACCCTTTTGCTGAGAATATTCCAGGGCTTGGATTGCTGATTAGAACATGACCATGGATCTCACCTGGCATCAGTCCTGCTGGACAGTGGACATCGCCTTTGTAGGCCAAAATTTCCCATTTGGATTTCCAAAAATAATGTTTAATGTTTCTCCAAGTGTAGTAAGCAGTGACAATAGGGAAAAATAACCTTTATATTTCTTTTTTTCTTTTCTAGGTCAAGAAAGCTCTTGAAAAACAGAATGGTCTGAAATGAATTCTGTGTTAAGTAAAGTTGTAGTAGAGCATGGAAAGTCCTGGAACTGAAACTTTTATTTCTTTTACTATTCAAGCTGTGAATCTCAAAAATAACAAGTCATTTTAAAAGTGAAACATAAGATTCTTCACACCCACTGTTATAATCATTTTAAAACCTCCTATAATTTGAAATAACTGAAACAGCTTTTTTAGTAGTTAATACAAAATTTTTAGTGACTTCTGTACATGAGATACCATGAATTATATTCTAGGTTCTGTACCAGGCATTTTACACATATGCATTCTAAAACGACTATGTGTTAGGGACTGTAATGATTGTGCAGGTCTGGAGATTAATAATGCATTATTCTTGCTTTCGAATATCTCACAGTCTTGTGCTATAATTAAAGCAAGAAGCTATAGATGCTGGAAGGAGAGATGTACACGGAAACAGGTGCCTTGTCCAATTTGGCTGTTTGGCTGAACCAACAAGTGGGGCAAAAGCCAAGAAAGATCATACTTGACCTGAATTATAAGAGTAGGAGTCATCAGCAAACAACCTTTCATTTAACTGCATTGTTATTTCATCTACATAACATCTGTGAGAAATAGATGCTTTCATTCCCATTTCATGGAACATTTTAGACAAAATATTCAGCTGACAGAGTGAATGCCATAGAGAAAATTTTGTGGGAGGACATCCACACTAGCTTAGCTTATACATGGATTAGTTTGATATCTATCATCTATTTATTTATATACCATCTACTTATCTGGTGCAGACTGAATTGGGTTCCCCCAAATTCATCAATTCATATGTTGAAGTCCCAACCTCAATATGACCATACTTGGAGATACGATCTTTGAGGAAGTAATTAAGGTTAAATTAGGCCCTTATCTGGAAGAATTGGTGGACTTGTAATAATAAAAAAGGAAGATATACCAGAGATGCACCTCTCTTCATGTACCCATAGAGAATGAGGCATGTTAGAGTATAGAGAGAAGGTGGCTATCTTCAAACCAGGAAGAGAAAATAACTTTGATGGCACCTCAATCTTGGATTTCAAGCATCCAGGAATGAGAAATATAAATAAATTTCTCTTATTTAAAATGCCCAGTCTGATATTTTGTTATAGCAGCCCCAGTAAGTTAATGCCCCATCTCTTTGGTTTAAGGTTTATATAAAGGGGAATTAATTAAAAATGTCTAGTTTGTTTTTGTATCATATCTTAACACTAATGTGTTGTAACTTAATATGCATGTGATAAGGGAGAGTATTGATCCCTATAGACACGAGATGTGAGAAAACCTGTCCTTGGCTTCTGACCCTGGGCTCTAATTTTCTCTCTACAGAAAGACCTCTGCATTTATCAGCATGCACAAAAATAGATTCCCAGCTCTGGATTGAATTAATCTCTTAGTTGATGTCCTGAACATCAACTCAGTTGAACATCATATATGTTCAACTAATTTGAACATATTAGTTCAAACGCTAGAGATGGAGTATCTGAGAGTGTTGGAGAAACCATGGGTATGGGTACAAAAGCCACATGAGATTTGAGAGATACAACAATTTAACTATCTGCTGAATGCCAAGCACTTGTAAAGGTGACCTGTTCCATCCCATACATCATTCAGGTTAACTATTTCCTTATGAAATGACCTCAGAAAACTCTCTTAAGCTTTCTGACTCTCTCTTTATCTGTTAAAAGGATTATTTTATCTATCTCAAAGCATGAGTGTGAGGATCACATGAATATATACATATATGTACATATATACATACACATGTATATATGCTTATGTATACTGTATATAGGGCTGGGATTTAGCTCGGTGGGTAGAGCGCTGTGCTGCAGTCTCTGAGGTCCTGAGTTCAATTCCCAGCACCACAAAAATGGGAGAAAGGCCTGGCAATCCACTCCCAAGGCAATCCCGAAGCACTCAGCCATTGAAAACCCTCTGAGGGTCGCTATGAGTCGGATACCAACTCGACGGCACCTAACAACAACCACAACAACCACATACTGTATATATGTACATACATAAGTGTTTGTGTGTATATATGTATGTATGTAGGTAGGTATGTGTGTATAATATATATATGTAAAACATTTATTTATATATATAAACATTTATATATATTTATATATAAACATATATATGTATGTATATACATATTACACACACATACACACACATACATACATACTGGGGGTTGAACCCAGGACCTTACATATGCTAGATAAGTGCTCGATCACTGAGCTGCATCCCCAGTCACTTTTAAAAAAAAAAAAATTTTTTTTGAGACAGTCTTGCTAAGTTGCACAAGCTGCCTCTAGCCTTATACTCATGATCCTCCTGCCTCAGCCTCCCCAGTTTCTGGGATTACAGGTGTGTACCACAGTACCTGGCACAAATATGCTTTTAAAGGTTAGTTTCTTCCCCATTCTTCCCATTATATATAATCCTTGCTGATTTAATCTTTTTAATGTATTAAGTTTACTCTGGAATTGAAGTAGCTCACCTAAAATCTACATCTTTCTTTATTTCTGAGATTTGGATTTGGCCGTTGATTAAACAGAATGTTCTAGTTAATATAGTAAGTGGGACAAGTGGTAATTAAGCTTTCTGATTTATTATTGAAATCAGTGAATTATTGACTTATTTGTAAAATCGGCAATAACTTTCAGGAGTGAGTTGCCTTTCTCATATGCTTAACTCTGAAGTTGGCCCTGAAACAAAACATAAAGCTTTTAAAGCAAAATAAGTCTTTATAAAATGCTATCTGTCCTGTCTCTTCCCAGAACCATGGAGAAGACCATATTAGAAAATAGAAAAATGAAGAAGGAGGAAAAACCCCAAAACTATTGTTGGCCTTACTCAGAATTCCAAATGTGTAATGTGAGTTACTCTAATAACTCACAATTTCAAAGGTCCATTTTATTTCAAAGAAAACCTCTTAGCCTAATTTGGGGTGGATGGAGAGGTCCACTCTCCCTAGCCAGGAGTCCTGAAGCATGATTTATTCTTGCAGCATTTCTATGAGATGTTTTTTCTCTCTTTCCAAATTTTGTGGAAATGCCAAGTCTCTTTATTTTTAAAACTCAATATAATTTGGCTCAGAAATGCAAGACACAGGGAATAGAATACCAGTTATTTAATTCTACACCGTTTCTCTCACCCCTAACTAACCTCTCATTTAAGAGATTTAAAATAATTTTCCATATAGAAAATGTTTTACCTTTTGATTTTTTTGGATATCCCTTAAAAACCTTCTCTAAAGCACTGAAATATAATATAGTATGCACAGGTGAAAACTACTTACTCTCTGAAAATAGCATTTCTTTTGGCTTGGCTCAAAATACAGGAATGTTTTCACTTACTTCCCACTAAAGAGAAAAGCTATTTCGTGAAGTAAGTTTCACCTTTGAGGAATAACTTAAAAGATCTCATCCTTTAGCTTGGAGAATTCACCAACTGTAAGTTAATATTTGTGCACAGCTCAGACTGAATCATAAAACCTCGTTAGGCATATCTGCCATGTGATATTTGTGGGGAAGCTAAGTGGCATGGTGTTGTGGAAAGAGTTTAGATTTTGATGTCTTTGGAATAACTGTGTGAGTCCTGGAAATACCATGTAAGCTGCCTGCACCTCAGTCTCTGTATGGTGAAAATGGGATTCTTCTGCCCTTTTTCCCTTGGAGTCTGTGAGGACAAATTAATGGTACTGGCAAAAACCAAGCTTTCCACCAATGCCACAGCTTCTGTCCTGCTGCCTTCCACATTTCCTCCACATGGGTCTGGCTCAAGATTATGTCTTGGCATTGTGGTAGGAGGAATAATGGCCCCTGTGTCATGTCCATGTTTGAATCCTCAAAGTCTATTGTCTTAGCAGGGGTGATTAAGATGTAAGAGAGGTCATCAAGCCAGGACCTTGAGATGCAAGATTATCTTGGATTATTGTGGTGAGCCCAGTATAATAAAGACGGTCTTTGCAAGTGGAGGAAGGAGGTCACATTGTGACATTTCCAGATGCTATATATTGGCTTTGAAGGTGAAGCAAGTGATGTAGGGGGCTTCTAGAAGTTGGAAAGGGGAAAGAAATGGATTTTTCCCTAAAGCCAACAGAAGGAATACATCCCTGCCAACATGTTCTTTTAGGCTTATGAGACCCATTTTATACTTATAGCCTCTAGAACTGTAAGATAATAAGTTGGCATTGTTTTAAGCCACTGTTTTGCTAATTTGTCACATCAGAAGTAAGAAATGAATACAGCAATGCTTGCAGGGCCAAGTGCTTTGTGTAGCTGTGCAAAGTGGTTGTAACCATTGGCTCTAGAGCTCTTTAAATAACTTTTAAGAGAGTAAGGGAACAATGAATGCCACGGACCATTTCTCTGTAATAAACAAGAAAGCTCAGACTTCCCGAGCACAATCAGTGAGTTGATTTAGAGTAAACATTTAGGGAAGTTTTTACCTGTCCTTCAGCAATTTCATGTTGTGTCTTATAAGAATTGTGTAAATATAACTTCTTTTTGAGAATATGATCCTATAAAGATAGTAGGGCTTATTCTTTAGGAATCTGGAGACACCCTCTCTTTCTGCCCCATCTTCCTAAAGAAGTTCAAGTTCATAATTTTGAATCACTTTCTACAACAAATCTTGATAGATCCTGAAACAAAGACTCAAAATATGATCTTTGGAATTCTATACCTCTTTGGGGAGCTGTTGAATACAAATCTAATTCAAGTGAAGCTCTCCAGATTTGACACGTCAACAACTGAACTATGAACTATGGCTTATGTCAGGAGTTTTCATGACTGGTCTGGCAAAATCTCACTGTATTAAAAAAAAAGAAGAAGAACAAGAAGAAGAAGAAGAAGAAGAAGAAGAAGAAGAAGAAGAAGAAGAAGAAGAAGGAGAAGAAGGAGAAGAAGGAGAAGAAGGAGAAGGAGAAGAAGGAGAAGAAGGAGAAGAAGGAGAAGAAGGAGAAGGAAAAAGAAGGAGGAAGAAGGGAGAATTACCAACCCAGGACTAAAGGAAAGAAAAACTCTGTGATTTCATTGGAGGTGTTCCCCAGAACCAGCCACAGTGAGCATATGAAGACAAGCTTGTTTAGACACTCTAGACACTTTAGGCACTTGGTCTTGAAGCATTTTTATGAGATGTTACAGAAAGTGTTAGAACATCCAATTAGTGATGATATGGTGGTGTTAGGAACGTGTCGTTTGTCTGGGTGGTCCCTAAACTTTTCTGGCCTTTTAGCCAATGATATTTATTTTAATAAGAGACCCAGAGGCCTCTTATCTTCTGTCTTCACAAATTGTAAAGAACTCCTCTATTTATTCATATTGCTGCAATCTGTGTGTGGCAGTTGCAAATGAGTATTTCTCACTGAGGGTGGATCGGAAAAGTTGAGAGTTGCCTGCATCTCCAAAGCAACTTCATACAGGAGAATAATGAGACTCTTTCTGTCTGGCTCTGAGGGCCACAGGAAAAGAAGCAGATATAAGCAGATAACGACTCAGTGAAAGACAGAGCCCTCTAATATTTGGAGTTTGGAAATGCTGTGTTTATTGGTAATCTAGTTGGTGCTAAGGATTCTGGGGCCCTGCTTTGGTCCCCTGATAGACAAATGCAGTCTGCCATAGGAGCAGGCTTGGAAAGTAGCTTCACAAGTTACATATTTGCTAAGCCTGTGATAAATACAATTGAGAGAGTTTTAAGTTCCTGAAGGCTTCGAGGGCAAAAACTAGCTCAAATGACCATTTGTTAATGATGTTCCACAGATAGTTCAGAAAACTGATTGGATTTTTGCACTTATTCAACTTGTCAACAAATGTTCACTAAGTCTATTACATGCAGCACTCTATGCTGGACTTTGGTTTGGCTTTAAAAAGTCTACCTCAAATTTTTATTGTTTTGTTATTCTATCAATTTTGATATGGATGACCAAGGAAAGTGCCCAAATGAAGGTAGGAATTGCCTCCTCCATGATACTGAAAATATCCAAAGCAAAGGCTCATAAATTAATAAATCATTACAACAACAATAATGACCATATAGATCAGTGCTGTTTATGCATCCTATAACCTAATCTTTCAAGAAAACCTTAGAATGCCTATAATTACCCTTATTCTTCATATAAAAATTGAAGCTCAGAAATATTGGATAAATTCCCAAAGATTATAGCACTAATAACACCCAGAGCAAGTATTCTACTCAATTTTACCCAACAAATGCACTTAAGTAAGTAACCAAGTTAGTACACTATCTTTTGGTTGGACTTGTAGAATGATGGAAATAGAAATGATATTTATTTGAAGACAAGTGGAGTTCTTTTCTAAAATAGGTTAACAGCACACTATTCCTTTTATACCCCACATGTCTGTCAATTTGCCATACTCTGGAGACTTGCATGTTCCTATGAGGCTGAACATTATGTTACCAGTATTACAGACACCAGCAGGGCCACCCATGGTGTACAGGTTTCAGCTGAGCTTCCAGACTAAGATAGACTAGGGAGGAGGACCTGAAAGCCCACTCCTGAAATAATTAGCCATTGAAAACCCTATGAATATCAGAGAAACACTGTCAGATATAGTGCTGGAAATGGACCTAACAACAACAATTCATTTTATCAATGGAGAATTGCAAACTCACATCTGGGTGAGCTCAGTGACAAGTCAGTTGGCACTAAGGGCTTGCAAGACATTACTTATGAAAAATTGGTTGAATGTAGAAAGTTAGTTCTTAATGTTGACTATATGTTGATGATTTAAGAAGCTCTCAAGTGGCTGGAGTTAAGATTATTTCCCAAGTTCCAGTGTATTAGAAATACTCAGAAGACACAGCAGCAGGGAGAATTATACTCTGAGTACATCTACCTATTCCAGGGCCAGGCACCTTCCTGCACATAAGTTGACTTATTATCCTAGTGATTTCAGGGGATTAAGGTTTCTAAACCTACTTTTGCAGAAAATGACACCGAAATCCAATATTGTGTTCTAGGTCTCTTTGATTATCAGAGCATTTGAAACTGGCTCTGTGGTCACAGGCTCTCACTTTACATGTAGGTATGCATTTATATAGTGTGGTAGCTCAAAATGCCTATCCAGGTTATACTGTATTCTAATCATCCCTTGGTAATCATGTTTATATGGGCAGAGATGGTTTGAATTCCAAACAAGAGATGTTGAAAGATGAGGTCTTAGAGTATACTGACTAGAACCACCTTTGCTACCAATTGGATCTAAATACCAACCCTGTGGTAAGGGATATCAAGCCTCAGTCACTGTACCCTGAACCATTTGTCAGTGAATCTATGGAGCAAGGTCTGGGATCACTGACAGTAATGGTGTGTGGGTTGTCAGGTTGCACTCTACACATCAGGACTTCAGAACCAACACACTCTCTACCAGGCCTGCCTAAATAGAAGGCACCTGTAAGCAATGAAGGAATGAAAATATTAGATTAGCTCTGGCTTCATGCCACATCTCTTCCTCTGAGGTGGCATTGAAGAGAAACTACTGGGTCACACAGACGAGAAAGAGACTGATATAAGATATAGCTTCTTTTTGGCTGTGGCTGTTTAAACTCAGCATGCCTGGTTGGTATACTAGGTGCTTTTTCATATTTTAATTCTCTTCTAATGATTGAGATTTGCTGGAGGAGTAGGATTTGGGTCCTCAGTGGAGTGCCCACTGCCTAGGAAATCCTGAGAAGCCACAATTCCCTAATGAGGCTACATGTGGAAAAGATATGAGGCTAGGTTCAGGTTTAAGGCAAGACCCATTGGAAGCTTGACCTTAATTGTAGATGTCTCTGCACTCATCCCTCTGCCTCCAGCTCCCACATTTAGTCCTTATTCCCCAACCTTTCTTATTCAGAGACAATATTTTAAAACAGTAAAATTGATGGGCTTGAAAACTTCATAGAGAATAATAGTGAAAAAGGGGTCAAAATTTAAAGATAGACTTTTGAGAAGGGCAAATTTCAAAGCACAAAACCAGTTAAGTCCCATGTATAATGCATCACAGTTTATTAGGAAGCCAATCTGAAAACACAAGCAGGGACAAGCTTTGTCCTACTTTAAATCAACTTTATATTTTATTTTGTCCCAGTTGAAATCTGACTTGGCTAAAATGGAACTGTTTGTAAAATTTCTTATTTCATAATTTAAAAAAGTAAACTATTTTATACATTTTCTTTAGGTATTGAACTTTAAATATTTACTTTTTTTGTTTGTTTTATGTTTACTGTTGTTGTCGTTGTTGCTGTTGTTGTTAGGTGCCGTTGAGTCGGTATCCCACTCATAGCGACCCCATGTACAACAGACAAAACACTATTGTCAGTGCTTCTCTGCTTTCATAGGGTTTTCAATGGCAGATTGATTTTGGGGAATGGGTTGCTGGGTCCTTCTCCCAATTATATTTATTAGTATACTATTATTAAATGCATATATTGCTATTAAGTTGTTATTATTGTTGCCATTAGCAACAGTAGTACTGGTGGTGGTGGTAGGTGATGTATGTTCTATCTTTGCATCCAGATCCCTATCTGGTTTCTTCTCATAGTGAACTAGCTGAAATATATTGAGGAGGTGTGAGAGCCCCTTAGTTGTTGGGACATAGAATCTGCTGATTCTAGGTCACCCATCTCAGCCTCCTTATTGGATGGTCCTACTATAACGTCGCCTGAAGCTATAGCCCTGTGGCATCTGATCCCGTCAGATCTCAGAAGCTAAGCAGGGTCGGGCCTGGTTAGTACCTGGATGGGAGACCGCCTGAGAACACCAGAAGCTGTAGGCTGGGAGAAGGACCTGGCAACCCCCTCCCAAAAATCAATCTGCCATTGAAAACCCTATGAACAGCAGAGAAGCACTGACAATAGTGTTTCCCCTGTTGTACAGAGGGTCGCTATGAGTCGGATACCAACTCGACGGCACCTAGCAACAACAACAACAACTATAACCTCAATGAAAATAATTTAAAAAATAGAATATGTTCATGGAAAATGAATAAAATAATATAAAAGAATATAGAGTAAAAAGTGAAAGTTGCTGTCTTTCCCTCAATTAATAAATATAAATATGTAAATACAGCTAATACTCTATTGATGGAAACTTAGTTTTTGTTTTTAAGAAATTATGGGACCAAAAAAGTACATCATTCTCACTTGTACAAATGTATTCATAGGATAATTTCTGATATTTTTAAAATTAAGTTTGCTGGGTGTTGTACTCCTTACTTCCCATATATCAGGCAGTCTAGATTCTTCCTAAAGTCTTGTCCAAAAGAAAGATGCAAGATAAATATGTACATGTCTTGAAGAGGAATAAGTGAAGGAAGCAAATGACTCCAAAAGAGGGATCAAGAACTAAACAGAAAAGGCTAAGAGAAAAGGCTGGGGGCTGGGGGAGGTTTGCTCTGGGTAAGTTCTATTCCTAATCCTTTTACATTGTCCATTGGAAGCACAGACCTAGACACCTCCTTTGCCTCTGGCTCTTGTAGAAGACCTCCATCTTTGTGGGGTGGGTAGGAAAGGCTGGGGTTGGGGAGGCCTTGAGCTCCCCCTAGAGGTTGGAAAGCTCAGACCAGGCTAGAAAATGCACACCATAACAAAGGACTGGATTTTTTTTTTTTTTAAAGGAGAAACACACCAGTTTAGAACAGCTGGCCACACGCATGCTTCTTTCCCTGGTGTCTTGATTCATGCACACACATTTTTACATAATTGCAGTGATGGCCTAGATTCAATTTTGCATTCAGCTTTTTTTCCCCACTTAATATTATATAGTAAATGTTTTTCCATGTGGCTACATAATCTTTCTAATTACCATTTTAATGACTTCATAATACTCCTTCCAGTTCACATATTGTAATTTATTTAACCACTCCCTATTGGTGGACGTTTTAGATTGTTTCCAGACTTTTACTAATATGGAAAATGGTGCATGTAATATCTGTCGTTTCTCCCTATTTGAATGAGTTCCTAGTCACAGAGTAGGATTGATTTCGTAGCTCTTAATACACTTGGCTCTGCTGTTCCCATAAGCAGCAATGCTCCTGATGAGATACTAAGATATTAGCTCAGATTTTAAAGGCCTATATTTTGGTTATTGTTGTTGTTTGTTTGTTTTTCCAAGTATAATAATGTAACCTGCCACTACCTTTCACTGTACTAATTTTTCTCTACTATCCATAAAGCTAAACTCATACTTTTAGCTCTTGAGTGATTGTTTATTCATTCATTTATTCATTCCATATCTTTTGAGAACCTAATGTTTACCAGGAATTTGCTCTGGAATCATGTTTCCTTGGTAACATTGAAATTCTTATAGAAACATGGAACAAAAGATGAGAATGCATCATGTTAGTAATCTCATTTTGTGAAACTAAAAGAAATTTCATACTTTGCAAAACCTTAGTTATCATACTTAAGGAAAATGTGGGTTGGAGGAAATTTGCCAGTGCAACTCAGCTCCATGAAATGCATTAAGGGCTGAATAAAGGAGGGCAAACAATATGGAGCTGGTTAAAGCCACGCATTGTTGGATGAGTAGGAGTTCACCAGCAGAAAGTGGTGACAGAAGGTCTTCGAATCAGATCATTTGTGTTGAAATCCTAGCTCTGCCCCTTACAAGCTATGAGGACTTAGTCATTTGTATTTCGTCCCTTTCTCTTTTCTTTTTCCCTTCCTCTTATGTTCTGATTCAACTTTTAAAATTCAAACAAAAGATCACATGTGCTTTTACTTTCCTCAAGCTCTTCAGGGAAAATAAAATTCCTTCTTGTCCAGTTTTCCCCAATCCATTGATTCACTGATAATATATCTCTACTGTAGCACTCATTGCATGAGGTTGTATGAACTAGAATGCAAGTTCTTTGGATTCAGAAGCCATGTCTTCATCCTCTTGGTGTCTGTGTCATCTAGCATAGTACCTGACACATTAGATACTTGGCAAATGTTTGTGGAATTTAATGACTTGAATTGAATGTTTAAGTAATTATGGAACATCAACAGGAAGAAATATTATGCAGCAATTAAAAGGATAATTAGCAAAACTGCATAGCTCAGTGGGAGTATGTTTATGATATGTTTATATTAACATGCAAAATGATACCTGCACTATAATTCTCACTGTCTAAAAATTCTCAGGCTAAGTGCTAAAGAGACAATGAAGAATGAGAAAAAAAAATGTTGATCTCTAAGATGCTCATGGGCTGGGATTTAGCTCAGTTGGTAGAGCACTGTGCTGCAGTCTCTGAGGTCCCGAGTTCGATTCCCAGCACCGCAAAAATGGGAGAAGGGCCTGGCAATCCACTCCCCAGGCAATCCCTAAACAGTCAGCCATTGAAAACCCTATGAGGGTCGCTATGAGTCGGAAACCGACTCGATGGCACCTAACAACAACAACAACAACAACAACAACAACAAGATGCTCATGTTCTACTGAGTGAGTTTGGTCTATGCCAAAATTTGTCATGGTGTGAGGCCAATGATGATAGCGTATGTGAAGTGCTAACTTTATCTGGGGAAGTGGGTGAGGTAGACACAAGATTCAGTGCAGCTCTGGAGATTAAGTAGTCAACAGATAAGACATTGGAGCAGGATTTTCCATAAGTGGGAAAAACATAGGAGAATAAAAAGGCACTGCATTTTAGAGAAGTCATTAGAAATTTCTGTGAGGTATTGTGAGAGATGAGAGGGGACAGGAGCATAATGTTGAGTGATATTGTAGATGCCTTGCTAAGGTGTTTGATCATCAATATGTGAATAGTGGGGAGTCCTGAAAGATTTTGGAGCAGGGGAATGATAAGATTACATTTGTTTTTTTTTTTTATTGCTATAACCTTGACAGAAATGTCAAAGGACAAATACCAATGGCAAGGACACTAGGGAGAAGGCTGCAGCTACCTGCCACAGGTGAGAACTAATACGACTTAACCATGAAGCTAGAGCAGGGGTAGATTGGCCAGACTGTCAAAGGGAGAGTAGGCAAGATCTAATGACTTATGGCATGCTGAGTGGTGAGTGAAGAGAGGATTCCAGGGAGACTCACAGTGACAGATAATGATTTATAAAAAATAGAAAAAGAGTAGATCTGTGGTAAGAGGGTAGGTGGAAATGAGGCAGTGAGAAGATGCTGGGTTCAGTTCTGGATAGGTTGAGTTCATGGTGGTAGTGGCCTTGGATTCACAGAAGTGTAAATATCCAGTCAGACAAATGATTGAAGATCCTGAAGAAATTACTCCCGGGCAAGCTATCTACAAAACAGGGCTCACAAATAATCCTACACTTTCTATCTCCATGAAAACCAGGAATCATTTTACAAATGGAAATATTCTGGAAGACTGGCATGAAATTTAGACTCCCTCTCTTCAGTTATGAGCAAATCACGTAGCTTCATCTAGCCTCGAAATCCTCATCTGAAAATTGGGACAATAGATATTGCCTTATAGGGCAATGGGAAAATGGAATGACATAAGGCCAGAAAAATATCTGCACGAGGCACTTGACAAGTGTCCTATCCATCCCAACCTTCTCTTTGCCTGTATTTCCACAGATTATCTCAAAACAAGTGTAAAAAGCTGAAGTAGAAACAGACACAGTTGTTTTTCAAAAAAAACCCTTTCAAATATATCTCTGTCCTTTGAAGACTGGTTTCTCTCATGCTGATCTAGTCCTTAATGTCAACTATTAGTGAGATTCAGGGACCAGTCATTCTCTTCCGTGATAGCCAGGCTTTTTTCTACATAAAGGTTTCTCTAGGGTACAATATAGAATTTCTTAACATGAGGGGCCGTCAAGATCCAATCCATATCAATATTCCAACATGGCAGCTTTATTTCTTTCTGATGAGAGTGAGATCTTGGATTTTTCTTACTAATGCCATTCAAGTCAGCTCTATATGTTGTCATCAATGTGGTGAATAATAATAAAATGATAAGGATAAATTCCGTTTGAAGGCTTGCTGTATGTTAGTACATTAGGTACATAAATTCTTTTAATCCTTGCAACGAACCTATGTGACTTTTTATTTTAATCAATATTACTGATGATTAGGCTTGCAATAGAATTGTCCAAAGTTGCAAAGAAAGTGAGTGAATGACCTAGAATTTGAAAATAAATCTGAATCCAGAGTCCTTACTTGTAAATACTACCTCTCAACCAAGATGACATTTTCTGCCAATAAGAGGAGGAAGGGGTGGAGAGAATTTAGAGAAGCAAGAAGTAGGGAAGTATTGTATGTCTATGTGTTTTAATTGCTGTTATTCATGAATCATAGGTCCCTCTTGTTTCTTTATCAAGGGAGGCACAAGGACAAGCAAACAGAATAGCATTAATCTATGATTAAAAAATTATGACCATTTATATGCAAATGATGGCTGGCTCTATGCTTCTGGAAGGCTGAAAATGATTTCACAGAGCCGTAAGTTTGGGGTTTTTCTTCTTTTCCTCTTCCTCCCACACCAAGTGTGGGGCAGCATCTGCTAGGGTGATCGGGAGCAAAGTCGACAGCCTTAGTTTGTTTCACAAGATATAGTCACAACTGGATGCTTTTGCTCATGCTTCTTCATGCTTTTCGCTGGGAAACCTGTCAGTCTCCCCAGTCAAAATGCTGTCTGCTTTGTGAAGCCTTCCACATGAAGGCTTTAGTTTCAGCAGATTTAGTTGCATTTTCAGGGCTCCACAATGGTGTGGATCATGGTTTTTTTTGTTCATTCACTCACTCTTTCATTCAATACACACTCACATATTGCTGTCAGACTCTATTGTAGACACTGAAGATAGAGTTCTCGCCTGATTCCAGAGCAAACTAGGGAGATAAGACCACTGTTCTTCCATGGAGCTAACATTGAGGAGGTAATCAGACAAAAAATATATATGGTATGATTTTAAGAAGTGATACATACAGTGAAAAAATACAAGCAGGTTGGTGGTGGTCATCAATACCATTCTGAGGGGAGTTTCCTGAACAATGGCCTGAACAAAGCTGGGGAACAAGATCTGGGGTCAGAGGCTTAGGCAGTTCCATGGTAACGTCTGCCAATACGTGTGCCATATGAGGGCAGAAACTGCAGTCAGAAGCAATGGAATTGACCATGACGCCCACAGCGATGATGATATTGAATATTACTCTGAGCATTAATCAGCGCTAACCTGTAGGTGATTTGCATATGTTTGTGGCTCCCAATATCCCTGAGATTTAGGTTTTGTATGTGAAGCAAAACCTTCAAAAAATAAAAATGACTTTCCCAAGGTTACACAGCCAGGAAGGGGTGTTAGCTGAAATTCAGACTCCAACCTGCCTCCAAACCCTACAACCTTCAGTGGCTCCTTTTCTTTGCATTGCCAGCAGCTTACATAGGGACTGACACTGGATGCTAAATAATATGATGAATGGATGAATGGCTGATTTCATTACCCTCAATGTCCCATAAATGCCACCACCTCCTATGACTATTGACAACTCTGGAAAGTCTGATGCAGTGGCGCATTTAGGCATTTGACAACTATTGCATGTGTGAAAGATAGTGAGATGGAGCCTAAGGTCCCTGAAGGGAAGTAACATCATTGTTGAAAGTCATATAGGGGTATGAATGGAAGCATGGTGACTCTATTTCTTCCCTTGTACATACATGTCTTTGGCCTGCAGCCATAGCTGTGTGGCATCCGATCCCATCAGATCTCGGAAGCTAAGCAGGATCAGGCCTGGTTAGTACTTGGATAGGAGACCACCTGGGAACACCAAGTGCTGTAGGCTTGGGAGATGGACCCAGAAACCCACTCCCAAAAATCAGTTTGCCACTGAAAACCCTAACAGAGAAGCACTGACAATAGTGTTTTGCCTGTTGTATATAGGGTCGCTGTGAGTCGGATACCGACTCTAAGGCACCTAACAAAAACAACAACATACATCTCTTTAGTAAGGAGAATTTTCTTGCTTATATAACTGGAAACACACACATTCATGCATACACACACACACACACACACACACACACACACACACTCCAGAGACACAATCTCATTCCTACAAACACTCAGGATATCTGCTGGTAAATATATAGTAAGAAACAGGTAGACACAATAATACACAAAGATGCACACTGACACAAAGTTTACATGTGCATTCACACACTCATATAACCTCAGGCCCCCACATGTCTGTTTGTTTGTCGTGCTGTTAGGGCTTGGGTATTACTGTGGTGCTGAAAGATATGCTATTAGTATTTCAGATACTAACAGGGCCACTCGTGGTGGACAGGTTTCAGCCAAGCTTCCAGACTAAGAAAAATTAGGGAGAAGGATCCGGCAGCCCACTTCTGAAATAATTAGCCATTGAAAACCCCATGAATAGCAGAGAAGCACTGTCAGATATAGTGCTGGAAATGAGCCCTCCCTAGGCTGGGAAGCATTCAAGAAATGACTGGAGAAGAGTTGCTTCTTCAGAGTAGAGTCAAGTTTAATGACAGGAATGGAGTAAAGCCCCTGTGACTTTCCCCTTGCTGATGTGGCACTACTCAAAATGAGAAGAAATATAGTGGCTGCAACATTGGGCTCAAACATAATAAGATTGTTTGCATGGCACAGTGTTGGGTAGTGTTTTGTTTTGTTGTCCACAAGGTCGCTATGAGTCAAATTTAACTCTATAGCACCCAAGAACAACATAATCTCATACATAGAGATCCATCTCCCCAAACCTGGAGACTCACATATAGCTGAGCAAAAACGTAGGTGCACTGAAATGAAGCCAATATTATTCCAAGTTCCAGCACTTAGTTCTCAATAGCGAGGAGAAACTTGCTGCTTCTTTTTTTATCACTGTAGTAATAGCCAACTTTTCTAATACTATTATTCCTGGGTTTCCCAACCTCTAAAACCTTCTCCTTCCTCAGTGTCCTCCAGAGGGGCTGATTTTCTGAGTCCCTTCCAATCTCTCTCTGGGGTCACCTGGAAGACTGTCAATGGCACAGGCTCCATGGTGGCCCTGATCCTATCTCAGGGCCTTGTTACAGGGTTGCTCCCATGCCTGGGTTGCTCTCTCTCCACCCTAGGGCATGGCTCATTCCCTTGTCCTTTTCCAATCTTTGCTTAAATGTCCTCTTCTCAATATGGCTTGTCTTCACTCAAGCATACTGCACCATGATGATGATGGTGATGATGATGAGAATGAGGAGGAGGGGGTGAAGGAGAGCCACAATTACTGTTGAGCATCTATGAAGCTCTAGGTATGATTCTTGGTGATTTGTACTCATTTATTCTGCGCAATAGCTCTGTGAGGTAGATGTTCTGGTATTTGATTTATCTTGTTGTTAGGTGCCATGGAGTCAGGTCCCCACTCATAGTAACCCTATGTATAATAGAATGAAACACTCCCCAACACTGTGCCATGCCCATTACTATGTCAGTGCTTCTCTGCTGTTCATAGGGTTTTCAATGGTGGATTGTTGCAGGATTCTATCAGGAGTGGGCTGACAGGTCCTTCTCATGTTTATGTGTTGATGGGGATTAAACCCAGGGCCTCAGAAAGTACGGAGCAGCACTCTACCAACTGAGCTAAATTGTAAGGTAAATAAAATGGCTTCCAAAGGTCACTCTTGTGACCCCTTCTCTTCTTCTCCTCTACTTTTCCTTCATTTTTCATAGCACTTACACTTTTCTAACAAACTAGGTAATTTATCTATTACCAATATTATTTTTCAGCACTCAGGAGTTGAATCCAGGGCCTCATACATACTTTGTAAGCACTCTACCAGTGGGCTGCAACTCTAGCCCATTTTAATTTTTTATCTTGAGGAAAGGCCTCACTAAGTTATGCAAGCTGCCTCTGGCCTCAGATTCGTGATCCTCCTGGTTCTGACTCCTAAAAGGCTGGGATTAGAGGCTTGTGCCACTGTGTCTGGCTTATTTATTATTTTTTATTGAATACTGTCTGTATTCTCTCTTTCCTCACACATACACTTTAGAAAATAGCTCTGCCTGGGTGAAGATCTTTCTCAGTTTTGTTCCCAAGTAGCATAGTAGACACACAGTAAATATGTGTCAAATGAATTATCCCATGAATGATTACTGAATGCCTAGTTTTTGCCAGACCCTGATTATCATTTCACCTGCACTTTGCTGTGTGAAATAGAAATCACCATTATCACCTTGTTTTACCAGTTAAAAAATAGTGAGGTTCAGAGAGTGGGAGCAACTTGCTTAAAGTCACAGAGCTAGTGTGAAATGAAGTAAAAAATTGCATCCCACTTACACCAAGGGGACATATCACTTTTCTTCTTTCTGTCCAAGGAGACACTGGTTAGCATAGTGATTCTGAACTTTTCTAGGGCAGAGGTCCCCAACTCCCAGGTTGTAGATTGGTATGGGTGTGAGCAGTGGGTGAGCAAGTGAAAAGTTTTATCTGTATTTACATAATAAATATAATGTACTTGAATCATCTCAAAACCAGCTCCTTATTTGTGGAAAAATTGTCTTCCAGGAAATTTGCCTTTGGTGCCAAAAAAGTTGGGGACCGCTGCTCTGGGAGACTCTAGAGGAATGTGCAATCTTTTGCTGCGCTCATGTCCTCAGGATTGTGACATTAAATTGATGCTGAGGAATTTCCCTTGTCTCTGGATGTCATATCTAGAATTCTCCATGCCCCAGTGTCCGAGAAGAAACTCCTAATAATCCACAAGCTTCCCAGGAGCTGTTCCTAGGACATTCCTTGTGAATTCTCGAAGCCTTGAAACCTTCTTGCTCTCACTTACCTGATTCCATAGGAAGGTTCCAACAGAGAGACTTCCAGACCAGATGATTCTAAAAGTCCCAGAGGCCTCATGCAGAATTTCCTTCTTTTATTAGAGCTTCATTCTTCCTGGAATCTCCTCATTCTTGGAAGCCACAGTAGGAGATGTTCCAGCTAGTGGTCGCCTCAAGCTCCTTAGCATCATGAGCTAGGCAAGTGCCACTGTGCAGAGCCTTTTGCCCAGGCTGTACCCCATACACAGAGGGTGGTGTGAAAGAAGGTAGAGGCTGAGAAACAGAACTGAAGAAGGGAAACTCAGAACTGAATGGTGGCTTCTTATGTCCCCTCTTTCCTGTACTCATGTCCTTTCCCTGTCTCATCCTTCTGCCTCCCATGTTAGAAACTGGAAGTCACCTTTGACTCCCTCTCCTGCCCAGCTCCATACTCAGGCAATCCCCTCTCCCCATCTCTTCCATCATCTTCATTTCCCTTCTGCCCATAGTCTTCTCTCCAACATCAAAACTGCCCCTTGGCTCTGGCCCATGCCTTTCACTTGCAACCTACAACATTCTCCTAAATGTTCCTCTGGACTCCAGACATGTCCCTTCATTCATTGATGGCACATCTTGACCACATTCTTCTGCTAAAATTGTTAATGGCTCCCTACTCTTTTGAAAAAAAATCCATGCTCCTTTCCTTGCATTGCAAAGCTCTGAGTGATTTGGTTCACATTGTCTTCTCTAAGTTCATCCTCTGGTGTCTCCAGGGTTGCTGATGTCCAGTCAGTTTCCCAATGATTTCCCTCATGTACTGAGTCTGTTCTGTCTTCTCTTGATGTCTCTGCTCTATTTGAAATATTCCTCTGTTCCTTCTGCTTGGCTAACACTCACCATTTAATACTCACACCATGGGAAGCCACCTCCATTGAACTATCCAGACATCTGCCACTGCCTCCCCCAATACATGAAATGGCTACTCCTTTATGTCCTTCCAGTCGAAGCTAATATACCCTATGCATAACCCCAGTTTAGCCCTTACGGACCATGAGTCCTATTGAGCCTGCCTCCCCCAGCCCTTAGTTTGTGAGGTCTAGAGCAAGGGCTGTGTTGGTCTCATCCTTGTCTGACCAGTTCTTTACTTAGGATGTGCAATACATGCTTTCTTATTTCTAGCAGTGCTCCTCTCTTACAGAGGCCAGAGAGGGTGATATAAGGGCCTCAGAAAATAGCAGGTTAATGAGTTTCAATAAAACTCCAATTATCAGGGCAAAGGACTAAGCTAGGGCCTCATGCATGATATGGAAGTATTTCTCTCTACTTTTTATTCTGTTAAATGCAGGTCAAGAGATTCTCTTAACAATAATCATTTTAACAAATCACCAAGAACAACTTTTTCAAAGATAAGTAAATTCTCTCCTTTTTCTCACTTATGTATAGTAGGAGTCTGCCCACAATACCTTCTGGGCAAATACCTAGGGGTATTTGCAGTGACTCTGAGGCACAGAATTATTGGAATTACTTGTTTAACTACCAAAGGAAAGGATGGCTCCTGCCTAGGTCCCACTCTAATCATTGAGCAGCATCCTCAATAATGCTCTACTTCTTAGGGGTCTATCCTCACTTGCATGACATTTCAGGTGACCCTCTCCATACTCAAGG
Organism: Pedetes capensis; assembly: GCA_007922755.1. Lineage (NCBI taxonomy): Eukaryota > Metazoa > Chordata > Mammalia > Rodentia > Pedetidae > Pedetes > Pedetes capensis. The sequence continues at coordinate 20,899 of VMDO01006351.1, forward strand.
TCTCCCTTATCCATGGTCAATCCCAGGAGCCCAACTCTTCCTCTCTTTACCCTCACCTAAGGCACCTAGCAATTCACCACTATTGTTTCATCCTAAGAAAACAAGATACAGGGGAAGGAGGTCCTCTTAACTGCTGGGAATTTGGAGCAGGTGTTGTTAGGTGTATGAAGACTTGCTAATGTTTGTGTGGTGGTTTGCTAGAATCTTCTTTCTTTAATGTATATCCCAGAAGCTCAGTGAATTCAGCATCCTTCTCAGCAGAGCCTGGCTAATGTTCTTCTGTTTGTTTCTTCATGCTCTTGAAACAGTAGATCTGAGGGGTAGAAGGTAGCTATCCCATGACTTTGTTCCAACTGGGAGCATTGATGTTAACTTGGAGTACCTTCCTTGCTGGGGTATGCATTGGGAAAGGAGATCTGTTTGGTCTATCTGGAGGACACTGGTTCTTCTTCTGGACATCCAGGTCTTCTTGGGCTCCATTCTGATTTTTGGGTATGAGAGAGAAAGCTGACGGAGAATAACAGCTCTCTCTAACTAGAGCAAGAGAGAAAATGTAAAAGCTGCCTTCTCCCCTCACTCTTTTCTCCTCTGGGGTTAGCATGGTGTCTTACTACTTCTCCGCTACAAGATGGAGAGTGTTACTCAAGGTTTGTGCCTTCTGATCTCACCCAGTTCTTCTTGCTGCATGTCTCCCTAGGTCCACTCATCTATGAATCATATTACTTGCCTACCAAATTCTGACATCTGGGTAGTTTTCTCCAGGTGTGGCTAAGTGAGCTCTCTATAATTAAAATGGCTTTGGCCCTTCAAAATAGTCTGATGTTGGTTGTGGACTCAATATTTCTGAAGTCATGGTAGGAGTTATATGTCTCTTGAGGATCAGGCTGTAAAAATGATCCCCTCCTCTGCTCATTTTTGAAATTAGACCTCTCATGTTCAATGAAGGTATTGTTTTAGGAAGATAAGAAGTCATGTCTTGGCATTTATAAGACCATTTCTAGGATGGATTTGTTGTTGCTGTTGTTAGGTGCCATCAAGTCGGGATCCGACTCATAGCGACCCTCATAGGGTTTTCAATGGCAGACTGTTTTGGGATTGCTTTGGGAGTGGATTGCCAGGTCCTTCTCCCATTTTTGTGGTGCTGGGAATTGAACTCGGGACCTCAGAGACTGCAGCGCAGCACTCCACCAACTGAGCTAAATCCCAGCCCACAGGATGGATTTGGCAATAATAAATATGGAAAGGGAGGATTTTTTTTTTTTTTTCGGTACTGGGGGCTGAACCAAGGGCCTCAGGCCTGCATACTTTGCAAATTTGCAAATGCCGGACCACTGAGCTGCGCCCCGCCCTTTTTTTTTTTTTTTTTTTTTTTTTTTTACTTTTTGAGACAGGGTCTTGCTAAATTACACAGACTGTCTCTGGTCTCGAATTTGCCATCCTCTGCCTCCGCCTCCTGAGCTGCTGGGATTATAGGTGTGCGCCACCTCGCCTGGCCCTGGAAGGGAGGAATGTTGAGGTAGAGAGACTGGCATTGATTTTCCTGAAATTCCACAGTATGTTAGGGGTAAGTAAGGCAAATGGGGGAGGAGCTAGTTCAGGGGCTGGCTGCTGGCCGTGGGGGTGAAATGTAGAGTCAGCATGGAATGGGAGTGTGGAAAAGGAGGGGCATCCTGGGCCGCCGTGGAGAGAAGTGTTACAGAACGGGACCAGATCCTCTGTACCGGACTACTTCAAATACAGCATCTCCTACCTGCCATCAATAGACATTATACTGTGTGCTGCTAATGCACCAACACATCTAATCTTCAAAATAATCCTTGGATGTAGAAAGAGCTGTTGACAGAACTTGGACTCAAGACTTACTGACCCCTGAGCTAAAACTCTTTATTGTATTACCCTCTCTTTTGTTGCAGGCTTTTAACCCTAAATATTTAACATCTCATAAACTCAGTGGTTTCTTTCTCTCTCTCTCTCTCTCTCTCTCCCTCCCTCTCCTTCTCTCTCTCTCTCTCTCTCTCTCTCTCTCTCTGAGAAAGATAAAGGCTAAAAATATCAATTCACATAATAGAGAGAAATCTGCTTTCACTCTATTAACAGCATCACTAACCATCTATTGATTTTTAGAGGGAAAATTAGAAAAAAGATATTGCAAATTATTGCCATTACATCCCATTGGAGGGTTGATGTACTCACTCTTATAGGGTGAGAGTACATAGAAATATGACTCAGGCACAGAGTATAAGAGATCTTGATATTTTCTACTGAAAGAAAGGCCACAAGTGACAGCCATGGCAAATTAAGACCCATCCTCTAAGCCTTGAAACCATCTTTTCTTGCTTGTGTGCCTAGACAAAGTGGGCTCATATCATTGAAAGAGCAGAGATTGAAATCCTCAGTCTGTTACTAACTAAATGTGTGACTCTGAGGGGGTTGTTTATTTCTTGTGGCCCTCACTTTATTCAGCTGTACTGTTTGGCTAATAGTACCAACTTCTTCGGGTTTTCTTGAAGACAGAATGATCATGATCATGCGAAGCACAGTTTCACCTGGGACACACTGTGGGCAGCCAATACCTACTGGATTCTGTTCATTCTCTGACACTCCTCTCCATTTGTCAGAACCTAAGTCCTTGCTTTCTCATTTGTGGCGTGAATGCCATGGGATGCTACTTTTGTTCTCTAGTGCACATTGTGTGTCCTGGAAAATGTATCTTCCTAAAATCTCACTGTTATTACTTATATAAGGAGGAGAGAGCCATGTGTATCAGCATCCAGCTGACCTTACTTCTCCCTGTGGATGGCCCTGGGGAAAGGGAGGACAGATTACTTAACAGGTCTGGCATTGGAGATGGAAAGGCAAATGTTGGGCAAGATGAGTTAAGAGACTGTGATATAAAAAGAGTTGAGATTCTCTTGATGAGAAGGAAGCTAGACTTTGGGAATCTCTGAGGCAGGGAAGCAGAGATGGGAAGATATGATATGAGAGGAGAGGGAAAAAAAAACTAGGAAATATGCCAAGTGTGTGGCATGAAATTTCCTCTTGAAAACATGACCCAAATGGCTAAAGTTCAATTTTAAGTGGCTTTCCATGCTGCCTAACTAAATACAACAAATGTTAAGTTTGTTGAGAGGGAGTTGATATGCAAAATCTTTGGAACAGTTCCTCACACATACTATTACTACAGTAATTAATATGAACATGATTAACATTGTTATTTTATCATTAGTATCCAGTCTTGTATTATGTCCATTGGTATATCAGGAGGTAAAAGAATTAAGAGGGTGGTAGTGTCCAAAGGAATACTGGTGTGTGAAAAAAAAAAGGATGAAATATCTAGGATAAGATCACAATGCAAACTAATTCAGTAGAAGCAGGAACTGAAGGTTTAAGACGCTTAGAAAAGTCAAGACCACATTAAACTCCCAGCCTGAGGGTATCTAAAGCACTGTAAGAGACATTAGACCTCTCATCATAATTCTCATAAGAATTCAAACCATTTTCCCTTGATTCTCAAAACACAGAATGATAGAGGCTAAAATGGGTTACATTAAGCTCATAAAAGTTCCAGGACACTCACCAAAAGGTTAATGCCAAATATCCAGTGCTGGATCATTTGTTGCCTCTTGTGATCTGGCCCTCTGTGCATTTGTGCTCTCTCTCCATCATGTCCCAGGCAGGCCCTCACTAAACTCTCACAGCTCTGTAGTTCTGTACAGAGAGCCCTACTGACCCAGCCTTCTCTATCCCTCCACCGCTACCACTGGAGGGGACAGACGTGCTTCTTCACCCAATGCTGATGCCTTCCCCAGCCCAGCCCCAAACCCAGCTTCCCCACAGAGACTTTTCTACCGCTTAATCCAAGACTAGGTCTCTCTCTTAGCATTTCCTAAGATCTTGGATGCTACCCATTCCATGCACAACCACAAATGAGCAGGAGGTCTCCATCTTGTTGAGGTTGTACTTGAGTCTTAGTTGTCTGGCAGTGGGAAACTATGGGATTATAAGGGTATCCATGATGTATTAGTCAGCTGTCACCACTCTAGCAGAAAAAAACAACCAAAACCAACTTATGGAGGAAAGGAATTTATTTAAGGTCACAGTTAGTAGACTAGTCCATAATGGGGGTGGAGCAGGCATGGAGGCTGCAGGAGGCTGAGCTTATGGCAGACAACCTCACATCTTCGTGAGCAGGAAGTAGAGAGAGAGGAGACACAGATCAGGCATAAAAGATCTCCAAAAGCCCACTACCAATGAGTCACTTCTGCCAAGCCAGATATACTTCCCAAAGTTCCACAACCTACCAAGACCGTGCCACCAGATGGGGACCCAGCATTAAAGCACACATCACTTCAGGGACACTTTATATTCAAACTGTGACACATGATACGATTCTGTTTCAGAAGAGGTTGCAAAACTCTTTCTGTGAGGGACTATATGTTAAATATTTTAGGCTTTGTGGACCACATACAGTCTCTGTAGCAATTTCTCAACTCTGTCCCCACGGTATGAAAACAGCCATAGACCATACATAAACAAAAGAATGGCTATTGTTGTAAAATACAGTCTTCCAGTTCCTGTTTTAGAAGATGACTCAACTAAAAGCAGAAATGTTCCATTACATCCATCAGAAACCCCACCCCAACTGCTTTTGAATTTTTTAAAAATTCCGACCCCAAAAATGGACTTATAAAAAATGGTTTGATCACATTTGTTAGGATGACTGCTATCCAAAAATGAATAAGTAAATAATAAAAAAACAAAGAAAATAATCTAATGAGTGTTGCTGAGAATATGAAGAAATTGAAATTTTGGTATACTGTTGTTGTTGTTGCTAGGTGCTATGGAATCGGTATCAGACTCATAGTGACTCTGCGTACAACTGGCAAAACACTATTGTCAGTGCTTCTCTGTTGTTCATAGGGTTTTCAATGGTGGGTTGATTTTTGGGAGTGGGTTGCCGGGCCTGTCTCCCAAATCTATAACACCTGGTGTTCCCAGGCCATCTCCCATCCAAGTACTAACCAGGCCTGACCCTGCTTAGCTTTCGAGATCTGATGGGATCGGAAGGCACAGGGCTATGGCTGCAGGCTAGTGCACTGTTGGTAGGAACATAAAAGAATACAGATGCTATGGAAAACTATATAGTGATTCCTCAAAAAGTTAAAAATAAAATTAATATATGATCCAGAAATTCCACTTCTGGTTATATTTCCAAAAGAACTGAAATCAGGGTCTCAAAGAAATATTGGCATACTCAGGTCTGTAGCAGCATTATTCACAAAAACTAAATGTGAAAACAACCCAAGTGCCCATGAATAGATGAATGGATAAACAAAATATAGTACATTCATGCAGTGTGATATAGTGTTTGTTGTTGTTGTTAGGTACCATCAGCCTGAAAACAGGAAGAGACTCCTGCCATTTTGACAGTATGGATGAAACTGGGGAGATTACGCTATGCAACATAAGCCAGTCACATAGACAACAACTGTATGATTCCATTTGTACATGGTATCTTGTTGTTATAGTTAGGTATTGTGGAGTCAGTGTCCAACTCATTGCGGCACTATGTACCACAGACGAAATACTATTGTTGGTGCTTTTCTGCTGTTTATAGGGTTTTCAATGGCTGATTATTTTTTGGGAGTGGGTTGCTGGGTCCTTCTTCCAAGATATAATATCTAGACTCATCTAACTGTGATTGATTATAAAGACAGCAAGTAGAATGGTGGTGACCAGAGGCTGGGGGGAGGTAGGAACAAAGAGCTACTGTTTAATGTAAAAAAAAAAAGCTTCTGGATATTAGTTGAATAACAATGTGAATATATTTAGCACTACTGTCTGTGTCCTTCAAATGGACAATATGGTATGTTTTCATGTTATATGAGTTTTGCCATAATTTTTTAAATCAATGTTGATTGATTTAAAACTTTTACATAAAATCCTAGTTTGATTTAACTTCTCTCATCTCTCCCTGCTTTGGACAGGCTCCCTCTGCTACCATGGATGCAGGCAGCATAGAGACACAGGAGGGACATAGAGGCATTGAGAGTGGTCCCTTGCACCAGAGAAATCAGATAGACTGTCCCCATCAGCCTGTCTGTAAGAAGACAGAGTGTCCTTTCAGCCTGGTACAATATGGTAATTGCTTCTGCTCAGCTGGAGGGACTCCCCCAGGAGCTTGGCCAAGGTGTCATTTTGGGATCTGTCATGTCCTATAGCCCTGCACTGTGGCTACACAAGTGTCCTCTCCTGCTTAAGTTATTTATATAGGTGGTTGAAAATGCTTTGCTTGTACAAACTAGAAACTATTAGATTAGGCCAGCGGAGATAGCCAGAGGCAATCTTTTAACAAAGTGAGTAGGATTCAAAGTAGGCATGGAAAGCAAATATTATTTCACTGGGAGTCGATTAGACCAGCTCTGCAGATGAGCAGTAACTGCTTTGTTAACTTAGCTGGGGGAGGTGAGTAGCGCCCGGTAGGCACCAGCTGGGTTGGAAGGTGAGCAGCCTGGAACCGAAGGGTAATTCAGGGATGGATGGATGTATCAGGCAGCCCTCCACACACACTCCCCCCTCTCCTTATTTAAAGTACATGATGGAGCTTAGCAGCTGAGAAGCCTTGGTTTGCTCTAAAATTTCTCATTTTAATTCAGGCAAACACTCTATAAATCCAATGTATCGGAAAGCAAATATTGAGGCAGAGTAAGAAGCTCCATTAGATGGAGTGCTTAGCTCTCAGCCTGAGCCACTGGGAGGGGTTGACAGGGAGGAGAGGAAAGAGGCTGAGCCAGAATGAGAATGTGGAATGTGGGTACCAAGAATGAGAATCGGAGAAGGGTGGGCCCTGCAAAAGGTCTGGCAGCAGGAATGAGTGAAGGAGAAGACTTGGGAATCACAGAGAGGGAGGTCAATTTGGGAAAAAAAATTGGATTAGGGGACCCTCCAAGCTTCTTGAGGAAGGGGAATTGGAAAGGAGGCTTCAGATGAAAGTTGATAAACAGGTCTTCAGAAGAAAGCATCTCTGAAAGAAGGAGAGAGGACCTGAAGGGGGTTTAGTAATTTGCAAATATCTAGGTACATAGTGGCTGCTTTCTTATAGTCAAATTCTAAGAGAGGGCCAGGGATAGACTGGGACATTTGAATGATGACTCATTTGTGTTGTTTTGCAGTGGAGCGTCTAGGAATTTTATGAAAAATGTCAAACTCACTGAGGAGTAATTGAACTTCCATTAAAGACCCTGGGCAGCAGAGTGACCAAGGAAATTGTGCTCATGAGTTCCTGAGTGTGATGTCTTCTGGGGATGCCCAAAGGAAAGAAGAGGGTCTTTCCAATTTAGAGGTGTATGTATGATGGTCCATAGATTCTACAATGAGAAAAATATAGATTAAAGTCCCACCATAACCATATACTAGCTGGGTGACCATGGAAGGCCCCCCTGAGCCTCTTTGAGTCTCAGTTTATTCATCTAGAGAATGGGAATAATTATACTTTCTTAGAGGTAATTGTGATTTGTCCCTACCATGAAAATACGGTATGATAATGCAGGTACATTTAGCACAATGCCTACCACAAAAAGGGTGATAGCTTAAAACAACTTTTTGTTGTTGTTGTTGCTTTAAAGATGTTATAAAAATAACTCTCAAAAATGTCTCCAAATTACATACAGGTATACTTCATATTTCAGAGCAAACGTTCTAAAAAAGCATGAAGATCATCTGTAGGGTGACTGAGCTAGTTTGAACCTCCATATTTTTCTCTCATCCGTAGTAGTTCTTGGGAATCTTTGACCCTGAATCTTTCATGATCATTTGTTATTCAATGTTCTCCACAAGGTTTTTACAGAAAGACAAGCAGCCAAGGATAATGATCTGTAATCTCTTTTGGACCCTATTTATGTCAGCAATTTTTTCCTTTCAGTGACATTAAAAATTAGTTAAGGCAATCCTCCTAATATCTTCTTCCAAGTTTAAGGTTTTAGGAAGAGATGTTGGAAGTGTCTTAAATCACTAGCATAAGAGAATGAGAATCACAAGTGGTAATGATAATAACTATTGCTTAGCCCTTTTCATGAGTCAGTCTCAGAATTCATTCTTTGGCAAGACTTTCCTCATCTAGTGATCATCACAGTGTTTTGAGTTAGTGACCATTTTTATCAAATGAGCCCAATATAAGGTCATCCTTTGCTCAGGGTTATATATATACTAAATGGCAGGGATGAAGTTGAATGAATTCAACGAAATCTGAAGCCAATCTTAACCACTCCATAATCCTGAAAACTGCTACCTCCAAACCAGGCTCCAGAGTTAGGGGGCAAAAATGGAGACAAATCACAAGAGCCTTATTCACAGGTGGGAGGCTTGGTTATTAGGAAAAGATGATAATTAATCTCCTGGGATTAAGGGAAAGGCAGATTTGATTTTTGTCCAAAATGAAGTTATCCTAATTATTACTGATATACACTGCTTTGGACTCTTAATCAATGATGTTAGCAGTTTTCAGTGTTAATTTAATTAGTACAAGAGACCCTGCTGGTAGAAATATTGGATAATTAGTGTTTTATGTAATGGCTTATAAAATACACTGTAAAAACCTCCAATAATCACAAAATCTCAGCAGAACTTTTATCAAAGAATAATATTTATGTGGATAAATAATTGCTTAGAAGCTGATCTGATAAAACACTGTTTGGGGCATTGAAACCACCATTCTGTTGCAAACTATTCTGGTTTGCAAAAGGTGAAGAGTGAAAGAATCATGGCTGATTTGCCAAAAAAAAAAAAAAAAAAAAAAAAAAAGTTTCCAAGTGTGACCTTGGGTGCACAGAGGTTTTTCTCAGAAGTATTGCTTCAATAGCAGTGTAGATTCAAGGGTATGCACTTGAGTTTCCACTTTTGAGGGAAGGAGAATCCCCCTTTTTGACTCTGGATACCTCTGTAGGAAGAAATTTTGAATAGTGAAAGGATTTCAGGTAATATCTGATAAGCATAGGGATGATATAATAAAGAAGGGTCTGGAAAAATTCTTGCATAGGGATAGATATATGCATTGGTTTATTGAGTGTGTTCCATATTTCAGAGAGACTGGCTTGAATTATCCTGGCAACAAGGGATTATAGGCATTGCAAAGAATATCAAAGTAGGCATTTAAAATAGTTTCTTGGCCATGTTTTATGACCCACACACTATTCCTAAGCAGATAGATAAGGGACCATCGTGAGTCCTCCTGGTTAGACCAGTTATAGGTGGTCCTGCACAACCAGCTGCTAAAGCATGCACAGTCTCAGTCTCCAATGTATGTAATGGGAATGACCTTAAACTCGATCATCTCGGCAAAGTGAACTTTAAATGTTAGAGAATAAAGACTTTGGGAAGAAAAATAAAGCATATGTTTTGAATAGCACAATGCCTACCTCCTTGGCATATGGATTCTAGGAATTCAGAGATCCTTGACTCTTGTCCCTCTAGAGCCTATAATTCTGTATATTATATTGAGAATTGAAAGTCTTAATATCCTCCTACAATTATATGCTGTAGCTGTGTCCTAAGGTTGTATTATGTTATAGGTTCTCATGTCAGAAAACTAAAGCAACTTGGAAAACAGAATTTCAGATTTAAAGACTTCAACTTTAATGTCCGTTGGCATCTAAAACCCCAAATGCTCCAAACTAAACTCTACTCCTTTGCTCTAAAACTACATTTCCACCTAAATTCTTTCCATTGGTGAGTTAGAGGCTACACCATCCACTAATCCCAGAGCTATGAATCAATGGATTACTCTTCACTCCTGTTCTCCTTTACTCACCACTCATATGCCTACAGAGTTTGTTAGAACATGTATTGTCTATCAGTAATATCCCCTTTCCATTTAACATCTTCATCAGCCTTGTTTGGACTATAAAATGGTTTCAGAGCCAGATCGAATACCAACCTTTTCTCCCAAGCCCTCATCTGGCCTCTTCACACTCACTGGAGTCAACCATCTGAAACACAAATATGACCTTGTCATTACCATTTCACCTCCTTAATGGGTTTTCATGACCCACACAATAAAGTCTAAACACTTTGGCACAGCTTCTATGACCCTTCATGACCTGGTCCATGCTTAAACCTCCAACCTTGTGTCTAACAGCTTTCTACCTCCCAACGTATGCCTCACCTTCATGTTATTAGCTGACTATGTATGCCCTTCTAATTTTGCCACTGTGCCTTTTCTCTCTTCTTCTCTTTTTCTTTTTTTCTTTCTCTTCCAGGAAGGCTTTTCCCACTTCTACTTACATGACTTCCAAGAAGCCAACCCTTACCAATCCAGTCCATCTTAAACCCAAGTAGATATCCCCATGGATGTTTTCTTAAGACATTATGAATAGGCATTCCCACTACTCCACATCTAAAACTCTCTTTTGACTCTCTGATTAATGTGCCTGAATCTCTTTGTAGACCAAGCTCATTGTAGCCAGAAACCATGCCTTATGTTTTTAATCATGAATACGTAGGACAGAGCCAAGCAATTAGCAGATATACACCATATGTTTATTTCACACATAAATTAATGAATATTATTGAACAATTTATCCAAGGCCAAAAGAAGAAATTAAACCTTACCCTTTACTTATTTGAAATTGTCTTATTTTCACTATACCTTTTTCTCTTACTTAACTATCAACCCTTGCTTTGTATTTTGCCTTTAAAATTTTAGTGTGTTTTTGAATTTCCTCTACCCAGTAATGAATATGAAATAAAGCCACTTTCATGAACATGTACAAACACAAATATATACATTAACACACAACTGAGGAAGTTTACCACCGAGAGACCCATCAAAAAGGAAGGTGATAAGTGATGTATTTTAGGAGAAATATATACAGTCAGAGGACAGTCTGTGAAGTAAGTAAAAATAGTGAATAAATAAAATTGTAACTATTCATGTGTAAATATAAATAAAAGTTATCTCTATATACTACTAATAAAATAATTGTGTTTAAAAGGCAAGGTTCAAATTGCAGGCAAGGATAGCATTTAAGCTGATGGGCAATGGCTGAACTATCAAAGTCCTAAGATCTTTTTATTAGTTACATGTTTTAATATACAGGCTCTGTTTAATATTTATAGCTAAATATATTTGACTAAATATACTTCAAATATAACATTCCAAGGGAAATCATTAAAATGCCAGAGATAAAGTACATAAATGCTAAATCAGTAGATAAGAAGTACAGAACAACAAAATGATGTTTAGGAAAAGCAAAAATGAATAAAATTCAGTATTTTGAAAAAGACTAGAAAATAAAAGGAAGATAGGAAAAGTGAAGCAATAAGGAATAAAACTGTTAAAAAATGTCCAAATGTGGCATGAGTTATAATAAGCTCAATGTATTAAGATTTTTTTAAAAAGAGCTCCAATTATGTGCTGCTTGCAAGAGGTGTACCTGAAACATTAAAGGCATAGAATTATTTCAAATAAGATAGACTGACCAAAAGAAAATTGGAGTCATTATGTTATTATCAGACAAAATAAAGATTAGGACAAAAGCACTATTAAAAATAGAGAAGATTATACTACAATGCTTGGGAGAAGGAGGACCTGGCAACCCCCTCCCAAAAATCAATCTGCCATTGAAAACCCTACGAACAGCAGAGAAGCACTGACAATAGTGTTTCCCCTGTTGTACAGAGGGTCGCTATGAGTCAAATACTGACTCGACGGCACCTAACAACAACAACAACAACAACATACTACAATGAGAAAAGATTCAAATCATCAGGACGTATAATAATTCTAAGCCAGTATACACCTTATAAAAGAACTTTAAATATACAAAGTAAAACTGATAAAATTTGAGAAAGAAATTGTTAGATTGATAGCTGTAGTGGAAGATTTCAACTCAGTTTTTGATAAAGTGGACAAAAATTACAACAAAATTAGAGAGCTTTTGTTAAATTAAGACAATAAACTTGCATTAATGGTCACATATATTAAAGAATAAATATCCTTCTTAAGCACACAGAAAACATTTATCAAAATTTACTGCATTGTAGGACAAACATTTAAAAGAATTGGCATCAAACATTACTTTTGGTATGTGGCACATGCCTATAATCTTAGCGACTCTGGAGGCTGAGGCAAAAGAATCATGACTTGGAGACCAGAGGCAGCCTGTGTAACTTACTAGGACCCTGTCTGAAAATTTAAAAAATGAAAAGGGGTTGGGGGTATGCCTCAGAGCACTTGCCTAGCATACACTAGACCTTGGGTTGAACATTCTGAGCACTGCAAAAAAATTGATTTTCTAGATAACATGTAGCTACATTAGAAGGCAATAATAAAAATATGAATTAAATTTTTAAAATTAATGTATGCATCAACAAAGAGATTGTTTTGAAAATAAAAACTACTTGAAATGGTAACTATCAAAATTGGGGGGTGTTACAAAATTCCCCAGGATAAGACAAAGCCTTATAGAATTACATTTTGAGAAATGTTTAAAATTAATAATCTAAATATTTAGTTCAAGAAGTTAGAAAAGAAACAACAGAGTACAATAAAATAAAGTAGAAAGAAGATAAATATACAGCAGAAATAAATGAAACTGAAAAAATACAGAATTGAGAGTATCAACTAAGACAAAGTTGTGATCCATGTTAAAACTAATAAGAATCCAAGTTGCTGGTAAAGAAAAAAGAAAAGAAAAAGAGAAGGCAGAAATGAACATGATTAGTAATTAAAGAGTGGAGATAGCTATAGATGCAGACAAGATTTTTTAAGTAATAAAATAATAACTATACACTAAATAGCATAGAAGGCAAGTTCTTCAAAACTATAATATAAAACTTGACTCAAGAAGAAATAAAATATTTAATTATACCATATCTATTAACATAAGATCCTTAAACCAATTGAAATTCAAAATCTTTCTATGATGAAAATGCTTGGCTCAGATGATTTTTACAGTTGAGTTTCAGCAATCATTTAAGGAACAAATCATTCTAATCTCATAAGAAGTCCTAGAGAGAAACAGGATTATTCTCAACTCATTCTGCAAAGCATTCTGCCAAAACCAGCACAGAGCAATCTCATCCATACATATGGATGCAAATTTTAGTAAACAGCATCTATCACTGGTAAATAATATAGTATATAAGAAAAATTGGCTAACTTTGATTATGCCAGGAATGTTATTCAACACATTACCATAGTAGATTTACTAAGGAACACATTCTATATTTATTTCACTAGATACAGAAAGAGCATTTGATAACAATATATGTGAATCTTTAATTAATAAAAATTTATAGAAAAGAATAGAGGGAAATTTCTCAGCTTGATACAGGAAATCTTTAGTAATTCTATATTTAAACGATTTTAGTTTTTATTGTGGAATAAAATATGAATACTGCAAACTGCCCAAAAATGTCTATCTTATTGTTTTTTTTTTAATGAGGCAAATATCCTTATAACCACTATCCAATCAAGAAACAGAACTTTGTAGCTGACATATTGGTGTACACCTGTAATCCCAGCTACTCAGGAAGAAGAGGCAGGAGGATGGAGAGCTCAAGACCAGAGACAGCCTTAACAATTTAGTGAAATCCCATCTCAAAATAAAAAATAAAAAGGGGCTGGGGATGTAGTTCAATGGTTGAGTACTTGCCTTGCATGTGGAGGCCCTGGGTTCAACCCCCACTACTTCAAAAAGCAAAACAAAACAAAAATTTTACCAGCCTACCATGGAAGCCCCACCAGGTATCCACCTCCCTCCCTCTCCACTTTCCTTCCTTCCTCTTTTCCTTCTCTCTCTCTCTCTCTCTCTCTCTCTCTTTCTCTCTCTCTCCCTCTCTCTCTCTCTCTCTCTCCCTCTTTCTTTCTCTCTTTTTTCCCCCCAAGGGTCTTGCTGTATTGCCCAGGCTGGCCTTGAACTTGTGATCCTCCCAAAGGTGTGACTCCATAGACACTTTCTCATGTCCACGCTCTCTGTGTGTCCCATTTCTATAACAACCCTCCCTCTCTTTGCAAAGGTAATTCCTATTCTCACTTTTGTAACCATCTACATCTTTAGTATCATTACATAGTATCCCAGACACTTATTTTAGTCTTGCTTATTTTTTAAATATATAATATATCATTTACATCTTTTTAAAAGCTCTCCTGTCCTTTCCTCTATCCTTTCTTTCCCTTATGACTTATCTATTGAAGAACTCAGAGAGTTTAACCTATAGAATCTGTCATACTCTGGAATTTCTTGCCTGCATCATCATGTACAAATCAACATTTTCCTTAGAGATTTTTACATTTTTTGCATATTGACAACTGGATCCAGAGACTGGAACAGATTCAAGTTTAAACTTTATGGTAGAGAAGATCCTAGAAGTTCTATAACTGGAAGTCATATAGAGTTTTCTCTCTTTATGTGTGCATGTGTGATGTTAACAGTCTCAATTATTCAATGCCTTTCCTCATTAATTCTTTACAGATGATAAATAGAGTCATTCTAATTCCACCTTTTTTTTTTGTTAGCTGAATTATCTTTCTTAACGATGAAGTATGAGAATCATTTGCTTTGGATTAGGAATAGATGAGAAGTTCAGTCTCATTGCTTCTATTGAACATGATTCCAGAAGGCTAGCCAAAGTACTGAGACAAGAAAGAGAAATTAAGACATTAGGACGCAAGAGGAAGGTACCAAATGAGATCATTTGTATATAATGCAATTATTTACTTAGAAAATCCAAAGAATTCATAAATTATTACAAATAACAAAGGGTTGATAAAGATGTTGTTGTTGTTAGGTGCCATCGAGTCGGTATCCTACTCATAGCGACCCTCATAGGGTTTTCAATGGCTGACGGTTTCGGGATTGCCAGGTCCTTCTCCCATTTGATAAAGATGTAGTAGGCTCTAAAATTGAAGTAAAATTACTTGAATTTCTTTACATGGACAATAAACAATCAGAATACACAATTTTTAAAGTTATCATGTATAGTTCAAATGATAAGTTAATAAAAATAAGCTGCATAGGAATAATTCTAAGAAAGTTAGTATATATATATATTATATATTATATATTGGAAATTATAGACATTTGTTGAAATAATTAAAAAATAATGACATAGGTTATACCATGTTATGAATAGAGCCAATAAAAAACATGCCAGTTTTACTTAGTATTAACCCATAAGTTTCTTTATTAAATTGAACGGATTCTAAAAATGGGACCTGACACTAATTTTGAAGTTTATTTTGAAGAGTAAAGGTCTAAGACTACATAGATTCTTGAAGGAAAATAAGGCACGAGGTTTTCCTATTTTAATACCAAATCATAGTAATCAATGTAGTGTAATGTTGGGAGAAGGACCTGACAAGCCACTCCCAAAAATCAATCTGGCATTGAAAACCCTATGAACAGCAGAGAAGCACTGGCAATAGTGTTTTACCTGTTGTATGTAGGGTTGCTATGAGTTGGATACTGACTCGACGGCACCCAACAACAACAACAATAATGTTGGTGCAGCCTGCAGTCTTAACCCTTTCGCATCTGATCCTGTCAGATCTCAGAACCTAAGCAATGTTGGGCCTGGTTTGTACTTGGATGGGAGACTGCCTGGGAATACCAGGTACTGTAGGCTTGAGAGATGGACCTGGCAACCCACTCCCCCAAAAGTCAGTCCACCACTGAAAACTCTATGAACAGCAGAAAAGCACTGATGATAGTGTTTTGCCTGTTGTACATAGGGTCTCTATGAGTCAGATATGGACTCGAAGGCACCTAACAACAACAACAACCATGTTGGTGCAGGCCTGCAGAGGTACTACTGTGATGTCCAATCTAGTCAGATCTCCGAAGCTAAGCAGGGTCGGGCCTGGTTAGTACTTGAATGGGAGACCACTTCGGAACACCAGGTGCTATAGGCTTAGGAAAAGCACTTGGCAACCTACTCCCTAAAACAATTAGCCATATGAAAACCTCTACAATGAATAGCAGAGAAGCACAACAATAGTGTTTTACCTGTTGTAGGTAGGGTCAGTACGAGTTGGGCACTGACTCAATGGCACCTAACAAAAACAATATTGGTGCAAGAACAATTTGGTTAGCATAACAACAAGAAAAAGAAGAGTTATTCAGTAAGTGTGCTGGGACAAAAACAAAAATCATTGAACCACTTAGGATAGGCTGGGTTATGCTAAGGAAACAACTCTCACTTCTTAGAACTTATAATAACAATATCTTACCTGAGATAGTTGGAAGGAAAACAGAGTCTGTTCTGTGCAGTTTTAGTTCAGCATCATATACCAATTATTGTTTGAGAACTAATTTTTTAATACCATAAGCCTTTAGGTTTCATCATGTGATTGGGGAAAGAGTGCTACAGAGCTCAACTCTGGCAATTATGTTCATCCTTGTAGAGGTAACACTGTAACTTTGCTTTAATTTACCATTGTATTAGGAAAGGATTTCATAAACAAGGAGCAAATAGAACTTTAAGAAAGAAAAGAATTCAACAGCTATTGAAAAGATATTGAAAATATAAGCCACAACTTTAGAGTTTTTATATACAAGAAAAGAGTAATACCCAGATATATTCAGGAAACCCAATACACAGTAGCAAGAAAAATGATTAAATCAGTAACTTATTTATTGTTGTTGTTAGACGCCATATAGTTTGGTCCAACTCATAGTGACCCTATGCACAACAGAACGAAACACTCCCTGATGGTATGCCATGCCTGGCACTATGCCAATGCTTCTCTGCTATTCATAGAGTTCTCAATGCCTGATTGTTTTGGGATTTCTTCAGAAGTGGGCTACCACATCCTTCTCCCTATTGTGTGGTGCTTGGGATTGAACCCAGGGTCTTAGAACATGCAAAACAGCACTCTACCATCTGAGCTAAATCCCCAGCCCTCTTTTATTTATAGAGATCATAAGAAAGTGAAAATGCAGGACAAAAACCTCATGACATACTATCTAGCAAAAAGTTAAAATCCAGAATATATGATAAAGGAGCAAACAAACCACAACTCTTGGCATCAGTAAGACAAAGACAAAAATCCTGACAGAGGAAGGGGGAAAAACACATCAATAGTCATTTCACAAGAAGAAACACAAATGGGCACTTAAAAATGTGGCCAATCTTATTATTAATATGGGAAATGAAAATAAAGATCACGGACAGAATTTTAAATGTGCTAGATTGGGGGAGAAGTAAATGTATAAAACAATAAGTATTTGAGAGAATGGCATTCATAGGGAATCTTTTAGGATTGTTGATGGAAGTGTATATATACACAATCACTCTGGTAAACAATTTGTCATTACCTGGTAAATTTCAGCATCCACAAATTCAAGCACATAATTCCACCCTGAAATATGTACCTAAAAGTGATCTTACTTGTTTTTACCATAAAACATTTTATGGTAAAAAATTTTCATAGCAGATCTGATTGGAAGAGCCTCATAATATTTACAAAACATGAAACAAAATACAGTGCAATATTTTAATTCATTGGGAATATATGAACCATTGCTCTATGCAAGGTAATATGAATTACTTCTGAAAGTTCAGAAATACAACAAAACTAAAACATACATTGTTTAAGAATCTGTGCTTATAAGATAAAATTATACACATGATGCATATGTTCATATGTGTGCATGTAATAAAATTGTATACACACATATGTACCTATAGGGTGATACAAATATATATATATTATATTATATATATATATATATATATCAACATGACAGTAAGACATTATAAACATTGCATTATGAACAAGATATTATAAACCCAAAATAGTTGTTAACTGATGGCTGGAGGTAGTAATGTGGGATGGGGAGAAATCTTCCATATAAGAAGAGCAGTGGTAATGTTCTAGTTCATATTTTAGATTAGTAAATTAATGAATATTCATTTTATAACCATGCTTCATATGTTACATAATATCATTAGTATTTTTTACTAAACATTATAGTAAAATATATCATACATAATAACAATATGTATATAACAAAAAATAACAAAATTTTAAACATATAAATAAAGGGAATGGGCTGTGAACATGGTGAGCAACAATGTAGCAATGATCCCCTATCAGACATGGCAAAGAGGGTTCATGCTCTCTTTTGAGAGGAATTCTGGGTCTGAATGGTTGCAGGGGCTAAATTACTGTGCTCAGTTAGTGATGTCTGCATGGGCATGGAAATGAGAGTGACAGAATGTGTGTGGTAGATATATCATTCCTGTACTAAGTGATTTATTACAATGGAATGGAGCCCTTATGGAGGACATGAGAAGGCCTTGAGCATGTTAAGGACACAGAACTATATTTTTTCCTTTCTACATAATCAGGGCCCCGAATAATTTTACTGAAGCCTGCACATTGCCAGTGGATAATCTGCATGGAGTATAGAGGTATAGACAATTTATTTGCAGTCAAATATCTCCCATAAGAAGTGGGAATTCCTGATCAGGAACTAATTTTCATTTGGATCTTTCCCTGTGAAAGCCTGGAGCTCACGGACTCCCTAGTCTCAACCCCCTTAGTTTGCAAATTCACCCAACTCCATTCAGGGAAAATGAGAAAGAAAGGACACCTTAGAAGAGGTAAAAGAGAAGAAAGGGTAAGAAAAAGGCAAGGGAGGCAAATACTGTAAAAGAGAAAAGCTGGAGGGAGGGGCAGGGTCTTGAAATAAAACATTGACCTGGGAGAAGGGTAAAGGGAAAGAGAGAGTGCAGGGGAATTATTGATTAGATCTGTTGGGGTGACATATATCAGCCCTTGATTAGATGTGAAAAGTTGACAGGCCTGAATTGCTTACAACTAATTAATGGAGCTGGGAGGCGCTTTGAAATCCTGGGATGAAAGTGAAAGGCTCTGCATACAAAACCCAAATGGCATCTATGATTTAAACTTCACTCTTCCTATGGATTCTTAACACTGAACAGAAGAGCCTGCTCTGTCTTTGTCTGTGGCTCTGTTTGTAGGTCCCTTAGAGGGTGATGACTGCTTTCTTTTTCTGTCCTTGTGTCTCCACATTGTCTCGGACTCCTGCTGGAGCTGAGCTTTGCCCCTTCTCTGAAACGACCAGGAGTCTGCAGCAGTGCAGGGTGATTGTGTGCTAACGTCAAGTTCCTGTATATTGAGGATTTTTCAGTTACAGGTTTTGTTTACTACTTTTAGTTGTTATTATTTTTCTTGCTCCCGGATTCTCCCCTATTCTAGTTAGAAGAATTTCCCGCCACTGGCCCTGACATTCGACTGGGGTGGGTAATGATCTACTAGTCTGCAGCCAGACTAATATCCTATGATCTCTATTTCCATAAAGCTTTTCTGACCAATAGCTAGCTGCTTCCCCATGCCCAGTCCAAGGCAGGGTGAGTAATGTTGTTTCTCTATACACAAGTGACCACAGGTGTCCCAGGCCCAAGCAGCACTTTAATTTTCCTCTTGCTATGAGCTAAGATCAGCCTAAATAGTTTCAGAGCAATGGAGGGTTCCCTTTATTTCAGATCTTCCATTTCTGCCTTGGCATACAGCAGTCTGAAAATAGCATTGTCATGGAAATTTGGAGGTGAACTAGGCTGCAGTAGAGGCTGGGCAAGGCAATAGGTTTGCTTGAACTTTCTAGAGGGAACTAGAACTACACCTGTTTTCAGAAAAGGCACATAGCTGGTAGGGAAAAGCAGGTATAGGCAAAAGAGCAAGAATAAGAGGGAACTTTTCCCATGGGTGCTTGAATCCAAGTGAGAGAAGCTCCTGATGAGAAGAGAAAGACCAATGGAGGAACCATTCAGAGGGTGGGAACTTCACCCACATCTTCATGGCTTTGCACACAGTCAGAGAAATATAAATATCACTGTACATCATCAAACATACCTGCAGAAACTTCAACATGATTGGAGAAATTTTGATAAACCTGGAGAACTGTGAGCACAGCTGGAGGCTTTTAATGGCCTGCAGAATAAATACAAGACTATTCAGAAAAGATAAACTCAGTGTAGCTCCACAAAGATGAAGGAAGTTTTTGCACAACCAGCTGCAAGGAGTCATGCTTATTTCACTGCCTGTGCAGAGTGTGAAGAATCTGACACATCTCCATTGTAGAATTCATGACAGAGGCTGTCCAACTTTCTTGTGCATCAGTACCACCTGGGAAGGATGTTAAGAAGTCCAAGTACTGGAATAGTACCGTGAATGACTGAATCCAATATTCAGCACCAGGCACCGGAGAGGTGCATTTATAATACAGCTCCTTAAGCCAAAGTACAACAAAGTTCGAGAGTCTGTGATTCAGGGAATGGTGTTAATTTTGAGGACAGCAACTTTCTCTCTTTTCTCCTAGTGATTCTGAATTTGCTAAAGAGGTTCATGATGCTAAAACCAGAGAAATCAGTGTGGAGATGGTATCTCTGATAACTCTAGTGTAGTAGGATTATCAGATTCCCTGGAGCATGTAATGGCACTGTTTGAGGAAACTGTGCTCTTTTTACCCCCATCTCTATAATGCTTGGCAAATAATTTATTGGTTTGAATAGTCTACCTAGAGAAATGTAAATAAAGAAGAAAATAATATCCGTGGCACCCCACTGTGAAGTCATTATACTACCTTTGCCATAGAAATTATTTCATTTCATTCTCACAATATCCTTTGAAAGATCTCTGATTGTTATTCCTATTTTATGTGAAAGAAAGTTTAGCTCTAAAGTCATTAGTCAATGCATCTGGGAGGTGATTTTAGGTCTGCCTAATGTCAATATCCACAATTGCCTGGCATTAACTCTTCAATAGTTACTGACAGTTCAATGGAAATACTACCCCCTTGCTCTCTCTTTCTCTATTTTCTGTCCCCTCTTTATTTCAGAAAACCAAAAAGGGGTACACATTCAGTTCAACTGTTTTCAAAGCTTTCATAGCATAGAAAGAGTGAGGTTCAACCATCTTAGGGGCAGGAACAGATCAATAAAAATAAACATTTATCTTCCCAACACATCATATCACTTCACATCACACTCTACTAGCAGAGTGACACTATTCTGGGAAAGAAAGATTTACAAAAATGAATATATAATTTAAAAATTGAGTTTACAGTAACATTAAGCATTTGTTACCTTCCCAAAGTGCTTTTACATACAGATTCTCATTTAGAGCAACCACTAAGAGGACTCAGATAATTCAGTTTGCCAATGCAAAAGCAAAGGGGTGATTTTGTAAATATTTAAATTACAGTCAAGATCCTGAAAAAAGAAGAGTCATATGCCTCCCCCTTGACTTGTAATTCCATCACTGGGCACCTTCCATGTGCAGGCCCTGCAGTTCCCATGAGTTATCCCATTTATTTTTCACAACAACTCAGTAACACAGGTATTGTTATCTAACCCTGAGGTCACCACCACTGTGAGGTGTCAAACTTTAATTAGATCCAATGCAGAGCTTCTAGCAAAACATGCCTTACTAAATAGGCAGTGACCCTCATGGCTCCCCATTAGCATCTATAGGAGGCTTTCAAACACACTTAAGACAGACTTATCGAGCAAGATATAAATAAGAGAGGAAGGTACAAAACAAGTTTTAAACTCAGGGTCATGGTAAATGTACGTTTTCCCTGTGTAGATGGGTATCTTCCTAAAATTCACAATCAAGGGGTTAAAAATGTACATGCTGTGGGTCTTATGTTCTAGGAGAGAAAATATGGGTAACAAAGGTTAGTTAAGTTGCCAAAGGTCACACAGTTAGAAAATGGAAAATTTGAGACAGAAACTCTGAGCTTTTTATTAACTTCAGTGTATATTCTCCCAAACAAGAGCTGCTTTATAGTAATGGATTTTTAATATTTCAAGGTGCCAAATATAATTAAATTGGAGTTTAGGAAAAGCTTTTTCAGAGGAGGATTCTTAAAAATTATGTGAATGGGTAAAGCGATGAAGGAAACTTATTCCGTCCATGCCCATCTCAAAGAAAAAAGACAGGATATCAGGAGGTAAGAGAACAAAACAAGAAGCATTACCAGGTAGAAAAAGAGAAAAGAGAAAGACAGATATTTACATTGTATTCATCTCTTATTGTTTCTGTAACAAGCTACTGAGAATGTAGTAGCTTAAAACAACATGAATTAATTAACTTATACTTCAGGAGGTCAGAAGTCTGGCAGGAATCTCACTGAGCTGAAATCAAGTTGTCAGCAAGCAGCATTCCTTTTGCAGGCTCTAGGGTGAATCTCTTTCCTTGACTTTTCCAGCTCCCAGAGGCTGCCCACATTTTCTGGCTCATGGCTACCTCCTACATCTTCACTCCAAAGGCAGTGCATCTCTGTCTGGAGGAACCAGGAAATGTTTTGTTTTTAGGAACTTGTGTAGTTAGATTGGACCCACCTAGATAATCCCCCATCTCAAGCTTCCTAGTCATATCTGTGATGTCTGTTTTACCCTGTTAGGTAACATATCCACAGTTTCCAGGAATTAGGGTGTGGACATCTGTGAGGGTCCCGTGCTCTGCCTTACTTATGTAAGCACTGTCTAGGGAAGATGGAAAAGGGGAAAAGTAGTCATCATTTGTCCCCGTAGAGTTTCAAGGAGAGGTAATATAGGAAGATGGAGGGGCATTTGAAGGACAGCCTAGAGATATACATTTATTAAGAACTGAAATGGGCCAAAGTATGAGGAGGTTTATTTATTTATTTGTGAGACATGAGCTTAAGCAAATTATTGAAGTCCTCTGAGAAAGAGAATATGAAATCATTAGTAGGATTTGTTAAAACTCCTCTCAGGGACTAGGAAATGGCCAATGCACATGAAGGTCCCTCAATGTTACAGCTCTTGAGTACCACATAAAACCAGCTGTGAGCCAGGTGCTCTGGAAGGCAATATGTAGACACCATCATAATGCATCTTCGACATCTTTTTGGAAAAGCGGATGCAAAGCTTGACTTAGAAAATTGGGGAAGCAATGACACAGGAACGCAGAGCATTCAGCAATTCAGCAGCACACCCATTGCACTTATCTTACTGGAAATTAAATAGAGATCTGCCACCTAGCCTGAGCTTAATGATGTAGGAAATGCTCAAGCCAAGCCATCGTTCTCTTTAAGACTTTCTGAATCTTACAATTTTCTTGGTATAAATATCCAAGTAGCATTCCCTATCATAGAGGTGGAAAGGAGGCAGAGGCACAGAACTTAGCTGCAGGGATGGGAAGACAACATTCCAAAAACAAATTCAAGGCCAAAGCCAGTGGAAACTAAGAGGAAGTCTAGAGGGTGGTACAGCCTGAAAAGTCCAGACCATTCCTATGGGCCTTTTCCTATTGCCTGGGGGGGTCTTTCCTAAAAATTTCTCCTTTTGAATTCATCTCCTCCTGTCTATTGGAAGACCTATGAGCATGTCGTATTTATATACTCCTTTTTTTAAAGCAGGGAAATTTTGATAGAACCTGATATTTATTACCATTTAAAACTCAAGCCTGATTCTAATGTTGGACATCACCTCATTGCCAACCTTTACCCCAATACTGACTTTTATTCCTCACTTTGAGCTTTACCCATGCTTCTTAAACAGAACTTGACTCCAGAATCATACAGAAGAGAGGCATGGGATGCACTTTACACATACATCTTTTAGAAACAATACATTTATTTAATCCAATATGTCTAAAATATTATCACTCCAACATGTGATCAATAACATTATTGAGTGTTTTCTTACATTTTTTTGAGACTAAATCTTAGAAATCTGGTATATATTTATACTTACAGCATGTCTTAGCTTCAAGTGCTTCATAGCAACATGAAGCTCATGACTGATGTATTTAACAACACAGACTTAGATACTTGATCAGCTTTTTTGGTGTTTTATTGTTTTGTTGTTGTTGCTACTGTCAGTTTGTTTGTTTTGTCAAAAGTGGTGGATGACTGGTTGTCTCTCTTGGGTAATTTCCGAAGCAAGTCATGATCATTCTTTGGTTCTATTAATCATTAGAGATTGTAAAGTGGTAATGCTTTGTCCTTCTTCCTTCATTTAGTATCTGAAATACTTCTCAGTAGGGAGACTTTCCATCCCAGTTATTTAGTTACCTAAAGGAACACTTTATATTCAAAATAATGTTGGATCCTTTTCCTTTATTTAGCAGCATAAAGTTTGATTCTTTGATTTACCAGTTTTCTAAATACAGGTGCAAATTTTGAAGCTCTCCATACTGTGTGAGGTGCCGGTGAGGACTGGGGTGGAGTTGAGGAAGGCAGAAGTGAGGAGTGCCAGGAGGCTTGGTAATGATGGGGCAGGACAGGAATGGAAGTGGGAGAGGCAGTGGGGCTCATGAGGGGTGGAAGATCAGGTCCAGCTCCAAGAGGGCTGTTTCCTGTCTACCATCACTAAAGATGAGGGGAAAATACTGAAAATTCACTAAGGTTGACTAAGTCGGATATTTTGCCATCCCCACAGCTTTGACAGAGGTGCTCCAAATCTTTAGATGCCAAAAAATGGCAGAGAATTCAGGCAGAGGAGCCACCCACTGGGGTGGAGGTGTGGGCCAACAATGGCAGATGTCTTAGACTAAGAATGAGGCCTTTCTCCCTTCTTCTACATTACCTCTAAGTGCTGGGGTTCCTGTTTTCCATGGTTAAGGGAACAGATTCTAGAACAAGTGTCAGTTTCTCTGTTTACTCCATGAACTTTGGCTAAAGGTTTCTGTGCCTCAATATCTTCATCTGAAAAATGGATATCAATAATAATGCTTAAGTCATTGGATTGTTGTGATAAGTGAGTTTATAAAGGACAGACACTTAGACTAGAGTCTGAATACAGTGAGGATTATGAGAATATTATTATTATTGTATTAATATTATTATTATTTTATTATTATTGCTTCATGACCTTAGAGAGATGGAGATGTCACTGAATGTAACTGGGATTGATTTTTCTCTTAACCATATTGAAGTGAACTGAATTTGGAAAAAAGAATTTTTTTCTGCCTGGCCCCTGTAGATTAAATTCATGGCACTGCAACACATAGTACTTAACAATATGAAACCATTTTATATATTTTGCTTCCACATCAAAACTGCTGAATTAAAACTACTCCTTCAAAATATTCTGAGCTGTGCACCAAAATGCTTCAATAAGTCTTAAAGAGGCCATTCGTCAGCATCCCAGGGCAAGATGCATCCCTGATGTTCCAAAACTGTGTGTGGGAAAAATATATTGTGCAGAGGGGTGAAGATACTGGGGGTGGGGAGAGAATGGGGGTATTTGATGTATAAAAATATAGAAGAAGTGAATGTGAAGCTCACAGAATGTTGCAAAAATAGTGGAGTTCTTCTAAGAATGACTTCCAGCTCAAGATGGATGTAGTGTGAGCTAGAGGGGAGCTACCTTTAGGGTTTCCATCATGACATTAAAAAGCCAAAGTGTTAGATGCAGAAATCACAGTTCCAGAAGTGGGTCCTAGCAGCGGGAGGGGGAAGGCAGGCTCTTCTATAACGTGGCCTTGCAGCTGACTTTTACAAGGTCTTTGGAGAATCCATTTTTTGACACTAGTTTTTAATAATATCTGCATGAAAGGGTAAAGAACCGAGACAGTGCCACAAGGGGGTATTAATAGCGATATTTTAAAAGGACAGAAGGAAGGTCTTAACAAATTAAGGCAGGAGCCCCTGATTCATGGAGATGGTTTTTCTCCCCTGGGGGATCCTTAGGAAGGCAGGAGAGGGAGGGGATGGTGGGATGTGGACAGTGACAACCCTATTTCCCCTCTTCTTCTGCCCACTAACTTGCCTTGCCTTGTCTGTAGCCTGGTTTGCTCAGAGCTGAGGGTCTGATCCACAGTCTCATCTTGTTTATATAGGAGACTTGGATTCATAGATGATAATTGATCAAGTTTTGAGTGAGTCATAGACATTACTGGTAGAGCAAAGTCCTGCTGATTAAGCCCAAAGGGTTGCGAATCTGCCTCAGTGCCCTGGTCTAGTACTCTAGTCTTTTGTCCTACTTAGCACTTTATGGGGATACTAACTAACTCTTCCCCTCACTCTGCCTGTGTTCTCCCTTAGTGATGGCCCTAGTCCCTAATATTCTTGGTTACTGACTTTAGTTCTGCTGACAACATAATACTCACCTGGAACCAAATGCAACTGCCTTGATATGGCCTTGATCTCATGCCTCTGTTTATAGAAATCTGCCAGGCTCCCAAAGAGATACTTTTCCAGTTACTGATGTGGCTGAAATAGCTATAGGATACTCTCAGCAGCATGGCTTTGCCCTGGGACTGTTGCCATTGGGTTTTTGGAACCCACACCAATTTTTCCCTGTAGATGTGGCTTTTTCTAGTTATCTATTGCTCCACGCTGGAAAAATTCCACCTTCATTTGCTTCCCAGTCTTTCTGAAACCCAGGATGCAAATGTAATCTTTCTTTCCTCTGCCTTCTTTAATCAGAAGGTCCTAGGATCATACTCTACTTTTTGCCCCTGACACTTTTCTGGCCAGTAGGAATGGATGTGACACTCAAAGAGTCTGCTGAGCAAATGAATGAAGGAATGAATGAATGAAGTTAAGGAAGTTAGGGAGGACTATGGGAAATATATTTGGTTAATAGCTCCATGCTCCCAAAGACATGATGATTATACTGAAGATGTTAAAAATAAAACCTAAACAAACAAAAATTTAATTTAAATTATTTCCTGCTTCTCTCTGGTATATAACCCCCCTAGAAACTATGTGGAAAAAATAAAATGATGATGTAAAAACCTCAGTAATACCTCTTGAGGAATGGAGAATACCTAAGGAAGAGCTTCTAGAATGTTGTATCCAGTAACCCCAATCTCACCCTCTCTTTCTCAAAACTCTTGGGCCAAAATTCATTTTATCCTTTCTGAAACTTATTCTTACTCCCATGTCCCAAAGTGTTACGTGTGGATAAGAGCTTTGAAGACAAATGCAGTGAGCTATGAGAAGATATCCAAGGTACTCTGGCCTAGCCTAGGGAAGACAATTCAGCTACACAATGAAAGGGGAAAAGCCAGGGATTATTTTAGGTTGATGGAGAAAGTAGAAGCCAGGGCCCTGGGGTGATAAGGAGCAATGCTGTTGGTCTGAGTGCAGAATGAGGGAGGGCCAGTGTAGTTAGAGGATTACCTATGAGCCAGATCATGCAGAGCCTCATAGCTTCTATCCATACAAGAATTTTAAGTAAGGTGAGGAGGCAGGTGATTCTGTGATTAAAGTTGGGAGTGTGAAATCTCACTTGCTGCTGTTTCAAAAATGAATTGGACAGGGTAATGTGCAATTAGAGAGAAGCATGCTGTACCTGCCTGGGCAAGAGATGGATGAGCTTGGTAGCTTGGAGATACAGAGAAATGGATGAATTTGGAGGAATTTAGGACACAGAATGACAGGGTGGTGAGAGGCAGGAAGAGAATGTTTAGAATGTTTAGCTGTTGGGGGAAATTGTTGGAGAACTTTGAGAAATTAAGACGGGAGGGGAAGATGGGGTGAGAGCTCAGAGTATCTTGCATGTCACGCTTAGATGCTTGAACTTTATCCTGTAGGCAATAGGGAGTCATTGAAAGGTTTTAAGCCTGGGAGTGATTTGCATATTGGAAAGGTCATTCTGACAGGACATGGAGAATAGAAAGGGAGAAATTGGGATCAAGGACACTTGCTGGGAGAGAGGGGTAATTGTTTAAGTGTGGAATGATGAGTGTATAAGTTAAGACAGTAGCATAGGAGGTGGAGAGAAGGTGCTGAATACAGCAATGGTATGAAGATGGAATTGGTGGTGGTGTATTCCTATAACTCCAGCACTTGGAAAACCCAGGCAGGAGGATCGTGAGTTTGAGGCCAGGTTGGACTACATAGAAATACCCTATCTCAAAGGAAGAAAAAGAAGAGGAAGAGGAGGGGGAAGGAAAAGAATAGTCATATTGCTTGGGAGAGTGAGTTGAATGTGGCAGTGACACCATACACCATGATGGAGAGCTGGGAGAATGGGGTTTCAGGAGGAAGTTCATTCATTCAAAAAATCATGGGCAAGGGACTGTGCTGAGCCATAGGTACACATGTTGATTAAGCAAGTTACAGCCTGGTCTTCTGGGACTCATAGCCTCATGCAAGGGGCATAAATCAAGTAAACATTTATTAATCATGAAATAAAAGTTCTATGAAAGAAATTTATTATTGTTGTTAGGTGACATTGAGTCCAGTCTGACTCATAGCAACCTTACGTACAACAGAACAAAACACTATTTGACACTGTGCCAGGCACACAATGTTTTATATGTTTAAGTCCATTGTTGCAGCCACTGTGTCCATCCATCTAGTTGAGGGTCTTCATTTTTTTTGTTGTCCTTGAGCTCTCCCAAACATGACATCCTTCTCCAAGGATTGATCCCTCCTGACAACATGTCCAAAATATGTCAGATGCAGTCTAATCATCCTTGTTTCCCAGGAGCACTTTGGTTGCACTTCTTCTAGGATGAATCTGTTGGTTCCATGGTATATTCAATATTCATCTGCAGCACTATATTTCAAAAGCATCAGTCTTCCCCTGTATCCCTTATTTGCTGTCCAGCTTTCACAAGCATCTGATGCAAGTGAAAATACTATGACATGAGTCAGGTTCCCATTCTTCTTCAATGTGACATCTTTGCTTTTCAACACTTTAGAAAGGTCTTTTGCAACAGCTTTTCCAAATGCAATGAGTCTTTTGATTTCTTGACTGCTACTTCCGTGGGTGTTGAAGGTGACAGATGAGGAATAAGTGGCCTATTTTAGACAAGATGGCTATAGGAAGCTCTTGGAGGAGGTAGTTAATATCTGGGGAGTGAGAAAAAACAAAAAAACAAAAAGACCTTCCAGATGAAGACAGAAGCAAACACAGAGGCATCAAAGCCGGAAAGTGTTTGGTTTGTTTGAGAAACAGAGTGAAGCATTGTGGCTGCAGAGGATTTAGTGAGAGAATGGGGAGTGACATGAGAGATTTGCAAGGGTTAGAGCTTTCTGGGCACAGCATTTGGAGACATAGCAAGTTGTTATGCTCAGTTGCAAAACAAACAGCTTAGTATCTCTTGTCTTCAGCCTGCCCAGCTTCAGTAATTAATTTTATTGTCTAGTTGCCAGCAAGTATTTGAGTTTGAGACCCCTAATAAAACATAATGAACATTATAAATACCATAATGAGTAGATATTGGGAAAATATTTTCTCAGACATGAGAAAATCTGAGTTTAGAAGCTGAGTCACTGGAAACCTGGGAGAAAATCTATGTCCAAGGATCTGAGACACTGGAGACTGAGTGGCACTGTGCTCAACTGGGTGTGATAATGGTTCACATATTTACTGTTAGTGTGTCCATTGCCAGAGGAAAACTGAATGATAGAATCTATGCTGGATCTGAATAAAGGGAAAGAGTAGAATGGTTGTGTTTCTGTCAGCAATTTGCATTCAGAAGGAGGTGTCAAATTAGAAATTGGAAGGCAACATATTTGTTAAAGATCAACATCTGTGGGGGAAAACAGGGCAAAGAGGATTGGGCAGAGGGACAAGTCAGACTGCCATAGTGCATTGGATCCAAATGGCGACACCTTTATTTTTCAACCCCGTTTTGTCACTAGCTGTGGCTGTCCTGGAAAGGAGGGATCTTGGGCAAAATGCCTTGTTAGAGCTGAGGTAGACCCTGAAGAAGTGGGCATCTAGGAGCTCTCCAGTGACTACTTCCTCTGCAGTTGGGCAAAAGTCTTTTCTTGAAGTGGAATCTGGGTAGAGTAACTCTGTGTCTGTAGTCAGTATCAAAGAAGCTGATGACTGAAGATTTTATGCAAGATTTGGGAAGTTCTGTGAGCAAATTCTTCGTTCATAAATGGAGTATTATATTATGAAAAACATATTTGTAAGAGTAGGTGGGAAAATCTTTGACTGGTATTGGTTCAAGTTGGAGAAGAAAGGGGTTAGGACTATTGACATCACTTTGTAGCAGCCAATGCTATAAAGTGTAAAAATGGACTCTGATACAAAGTCTAAGATTAACCCTCCCAAATTACTATTTAATACCACAAAGCACTCCTCTATTTGCAAGGAAAGAGCAAAGCTAAAGTAGGGCAAGGATTTGAACTTCTCATTATGCTTGGAGCTCTTGGGTACATGGAGGAAATGGAGAAGAGAGAGGAAATGTGTGAGCTTTTCTTCTGTTGATGGCCAGAATTCTTACCAGGAAAATGACTGCTGTGGTCTGGATGTGGTTTGAATGTGTTCAATGACTCATATTCTGGAAGTGGAGTCCTCAGGGTAGCAATGTTGAGAGATGATGGAACCTTTAAGAGGTAGACTCTAGTGTAAAGTAGTTAGGTCATTGAAGGTATGTCTCAGAAGGGATTAATGTAGTTCTTAGGGGACCCATGAAAGAAGAGAAAGACTGGCCCCTTCTCATTATCTTGCTTCCTGTCTCACCATATGACTTCTCTCTCTCTTTCACACTTGCTGTCATCATGATGCCACAGTGTGTTCTGCCCAGAAAACCCTTACCAGAGGCCAAACTGATTAGTCTGTTCAATCTTGGGTTTTCAGCCTCATAAACTGTGAGCTAAATAAACTACTTTCCTTATATATTAGCCAGCTTTAGGTATTTTGTTATAGGAACAAAAAATGACTAAGACAATGACTTAGTAGTCAGAGGTTTTGCAACCCTGATTACTCCAGTGGCTACAGGGTCATAAAGTCAACAAAGATTTTGAGGGTAGTCTTCTAGATGACTAAAAGTCAGCATTCCCAACCTGACGCAAGATTAACCCTCCTAAGGTTATTCATGGAGTTCCATGAATACCATCTTCCACTTAGCTATTTTCTTTTCACCCTCTGATACTTCCTTCATGCAGACCTTACTGTGGATATGGGTAAAGTCTACATAGGGGAAAATTATGTGGAACACTTGCAAAGTTGATATGGTCACGAAAAGTCAGTCTCATATTTCCCATGGCCTTGATGAGTTCAGATTTGACATGAGATTGGTTTTGTTGACACCTCTTCTGTCTTGATTCAGACTGATCCTATTGCCAGCATGATCTCTGCCCAAAGAATAGAGTTGGTGAAATGAACAGTGAGTGGGATCCTGAGAGGATGCGTATGTTGATGACGAGAGATCAGGATGACTAGGGATGTAGGTGCTTTTAATGGACAGTACTACTAAAGAATAGTCATTGATATTTCTTGAAAACTAGATGGACAGAAGATGGTTTTTGGAAATGCTAGACACTTTCAGACTCTTGTCAAGAAAACTATTTTCTTTTCTTCCTCACATCCTTCAAGTACAGGGCATAAATTGCAATTATTTCTATTCTACTGCTTCTGTAGAAAAATGATTGATATGAATGACATCTGAACAATGATTTTTGTTTAAATTTTCCCTAGTACACATATTCAGAACACTTATGAGCAAACTTTAAAAATTGAAAATAACTAATTTTTTGAGTTTAAGAATATTGATTATTTAGAGAGAACACTAACTTATGGGCAAGGAGACAACAGTAGCAGAAGCAAGCCAACCAAATGGCTTTTTTGTATGCTATTGTTGCTGTTTTGTTATTTGTTTTATGTGGATTCAATATTTATCCAGTGTTTTACAGAGAGAAAATCAAAGACAATTAGAAAATGATAATTTTCTGCAAATGAGTGCAATAGTATGAAGATGGCAAAAAGAAATAACTTCTTAGAAAATGTATGAATACAATGGTCCTGAAGCTGACCACTTAATTCATCCACAACATAGGGGGATTATGACATCAAAAACCCAGGGAAGTATGGCAAGTTTTGCTCAGTTTATGGCCATGGCTCTTCCTTTGAGACCTAATGAAGACCTAGAAGACTTTTGAGTAGAAGTGAGGAGACTTGACCCACTTTGCCCAGATCAGGAACTTAGTATGCAATTCACATTATCTTTCTGGCTTCACATCCACAGAATGGGAGGACTGGGTACTAGGGATTATAAATTCTTTTCAAATTGTCAATTGTAAGTTCAGGGGGCACGATTGGTCTTTGAAGAAGTTTTTAAGAGAAACCAACATAGAAGAAAGAGAAAGAATCTAGAGCAGAGAGAATAGACATTGGTTAGAGCCTTACCTCTATTTCCCACTAAGAAACTAATTAAGCTCTGAGATCCTCATTGATCCTCTCATTTTTAAAATGGAGAAAACCGTGAATACTTGAGAGAGTTATCCATGAAATGCTTGAATACTTGAGAGAGTTATCCATGAAATGCTACATATAAAGCAGTTGGCACAATGCCTGGAACATGACATGATGTCTACTTGATTAATTGTAGCCAGGTGAGAAAGGGGAGGATCTGCAGATTTCTTTCTTTCTTTCTTTCTTTCTTTCTTTCTTTCTTTCCTTTACTATTTCCATAACTCTTCCAAATAACCCAAATAACATAATAGTTATATTTTTCTTCTGTTCATTCTGAATTTTGCATGCATTTATGCTTTCTCCTCTTCTATTTTAAAAGCTTAGCTTTCATGTGTCCTATTTCTTCTCATGTGATAAGTTATCTCTGTGGAAGTTGAAAATCATAGGTGTTGGCTAAGACAGTTGTCTTTTTCAGACATTATTGCAAGTTAAGATAGATATGATAGGAAGAAAGGTAGACAGAGCAAAAGATAGATAAAGAATAAATACGAGGGTCACTAGAAAGAAATACTACATTGGAAAATAACAAAAAGATAGGAAATGCCAGATGTTACCATATCTGATGGTAGGATTTAGAAAACAAAAATTCTTTCTTTCTTTTTTTCTTTAGAACACATAGCATAAGTGATCTCTCATTCTATTTTTGTATTGTGTGGTTGTTCAACACAACAGTGATAAACTGAGGAAAAAGTAAAGGATGCTATTCCAGCAAGTTCAGAAAGTGAAGAGACCATGTCTGGAATAAATGAATTCAGAACAGTCTCACAACAGATTTTTCACTTGAAGTGCTGAGGCCTGTGCCCCAGCTTCAGAATGACAGGTGCTCATCTTTGTGCCAAGAGCACATTAGGGTTTAGAGTAAACCCTGCTGCCTCTGACCTGAAAGCTAATATGTGGCCACATGCGACCCTTTTCTTCATCACTCCATTTTTTTTGGCCCATAAGCTGCAGTTGGACTTCTGAATGTGAATCCGGGTTAGCATTTCATATCCCCTCTGAAATTCTGAGGCCAGACTTACTTTTGCATTCTTTGACTCTGCCTGCTTCATTACAACCTCCCTTAGAGAGAATCAATACAAGTTTGTTTATACCTTAAGCTGTAGAAGACTATCTTGGTGTTGTGAGTCTATCTTCTGTCTTTACTGAGATGATTACCAACTAATTTCAATGTCTGTCAACTAGATCTTGTGGCTTTTCTTTCATACATTTGAACTTCTCTTTTGGTAAAGTAAGTCTGAATTTACTAAGCTTTTAAACTTAATGTGTGGTAAACTATTGGCTATGTCCACCTGCAAAAGAAGGTTCTCCAATGTTACAGAAAGACTGTATATGGTGATTGAGATGGTATGAGACTGGAAAGTCTAGGTTTCAAGCCTCACAACAACATTTATAAAACAGGGTATGATATGTTCTTTTTAACTTAAAATATGTGCATATGAACTTCACCATGTTCTTCTATGTATTAATAATTTTATTTTTGCTAGTTATATTTCCTCACTGATGGCCATTAAGGCTAAGTACTGTTTAATATTTTTTAAAAAACAGCATCACATATTGAATGATTGCTCTGTTCAAACTTTTTCTCTTTCTTATTGGGTCCAAAATTGTGGTTTAGATCAGCTTCTCATGATGCAGTAATTGTGCCTGGTGTTTAAAGGGTGAGCTATTTCATATAATACCTATTTCAAAATTTGAAACCTTATAATCAGAATAAGTTCTCATTGAGCTTAAGTCAACACCATGAACGTGTTTCTCTCCCCAGGAATTTTGAGTTTTTGTTGGGGAAGCAAGTACAAAATATATAGAAGTGGGACTTTTTCTTTGTTAAATGGAAAAATTTGTCACCAACCTGAAAAGCATGACCTCCCACCCCTTACTCACACCAGGTTAAACAATTTCAGGACTTTCCATAACAAGTTTGGCTCATGTATCACACAATGTCAAGATCCCAAAGTCCTCTGATCACTTTCTTTTACATCATCATCAATCATTTTATGTTTTAAATGCATTCTCTGATGAAATAGGTGATTACTTGGCTCAATATTTCTTTTGACTTATATAAACATTTCATTACTTGCTCTTAGTTTGTGGGGCTGGCAATTTAGTTTGTGTGTTTGTGTGTGGGAAGATTCTTGGCATAGATTGATTAAGGGATAATTCAATACTTTGTATTAAGAATATAGCAAAGTGCATAGTGTTCAGAGTTTAAGCCCCATATTTATACTTTCCCAGTTTTGTGACTTGGAACAAGTAGAAGAATCTTACGGTGAATGTTTTCATCTGTAATTTAGGGATATTGATATCTGTCCCATAGATTTCTTGCTAGGATAGAATAAACTAATGCACACAAAATGCCTACCACACTGTCTAGCACATGTTCAGCAAATGTGATGCTTTTACAAATTTCCTTATCTATTTCTTAAATCATTGCATTTTAAGTACACAATTATAACTGGCCTATTAAAATTGTCTTGTTCTAAAATTCATTTATGAGAAGATTGCTCCTCTTAAATTAGGTTGAAGACCCATTAGATTATGGAATCACTGTCATCTCTGCTCAAGTGTAGGTATAGTTACAGGAAGACCACTCTATCACCTGATCTGATGGTTGCTAGATAATTAATGAAGTGTATTGTGCACATTGTTTTATCTATTAAATATCATTGACTTGTGTAGACTTAAGCCTGAGAATATGCTATATTTCATAGGAAAATAATGTTGTTGTTGTTAGGTGTCCTTGAGACAGGTCCGACTCATAGAAACTCTACATACAACAGAACCAAACCATCCCTGATTCTGTGGCAGGCAGATGATCCTCTTTAGATTTCAGCACATTGTTGTAGCTACTGTGTCAATCCATCTCGTTGATGGTCTTCATTTTGTTTGTTGACCTGCCATTCTCCCAAACATACTGTCCTTTTCCAGGGTTTGGTACCTCCTGACTACATGTCTAAAATACATCAGATGTAGTCTAGCCATCCTTGCTTCCAAGGAACACTCTGATGCACTTCTTCTAGAACAGATCCGTTGGTTTTTTTGGCAGTACATGTTATATTCAAAATTTATCTCCAATATTATAATTCAAAAGCATCAGTTCTTTTCCTTTCTCCCTTATTCAACATCCAGCTTTCACAACCATACGAAAATACCATGGTAAAAGTCAGGTGTATCTTGTCTTCAATGTGACATATTTACTTTTCAACAATGCAAAGAGGCCTTTTGCAATAGCTTTGCCCAGTGCAATGCATTTTTTGATTTCTTGACTCTTGCTTCCATGAGTGTTGATTGTAAAACCAAGAAAAGCAAAATCTTGTACAACCTCAATCTTTTCTCCATTTATCATGAAGTTGCTTACTGACCCAGTTATAAGGACTTTTGTTTTGTTAATGTTGAAATGTAATCTATACTGAAGATTGTATTCTTTCATCTTCATCAGTAAACATTTCAAATCCTCTCACAAGCAGAGTTGTGTTATCTGCATAATGCAGGTTGTTAATGAGTCTTCCTCCAGTCAAGATGCTCAGAGATTGAAAAGGTATGGTGAAAGATTACAGCTTTTTATGCCCACCTTTCTCAACTTTAAACCAGGCAGCATTTCCTTGTTCTGTTCAAATGACTGGCTCCTGATCCATGTACAGATTCCTCATGAGTACAATTAAGTGCTCTTGTATTCCCATTTTTTGTAGTGTTATACATATTTTGTTATGATCCATACAGTCAATGCCTTTGCATAGTCAATAAAACATAGACATACTTCTGGGATTATCTTCTTTTGGGCAATGTCCATGTGACATTAGCAATGATGACCCTAGTTCCATGCCCTCTTCTGAATTCAGCTTGATTTTCTAGCAGTTCCCTGTCCAAATAGTGCTGTGATCACTTTTGAATGATCTTTAGCAAAAATTTTCTTGTGTGTGTTATTAATAATATCATTCAATAATTTCCACATTCAGCTGGATCCTCTTTTTTTGAGAATAGGTACAAATATGCCTCTCTTCCCATCAGTTGGCCAGGTAGTTCTTTTCCGAATCTCTTGACATAAACAAGTGAGCAACTCCAGTGATCCACCTGTTTGTTGAAACACTTCTATTGGTAGTCCATCAATTCCTGGAGCCTTGTGTATCACCAATTCCTTCAAGGTGGCTTCCACATCATCCTTCAGTACCCTTCATTTCTGATCATATGAAACTTCTTGGAATGTTTGGTTATCCACCAACTCTTCATGGTATAATGATGCTGTGTAGTCCTTCCATCTTCTTTTGAAGTTTCCTATGTTGTTTAATATTTTGCCTGTAGAATCATTCACTATTGTCCCTCAAGGCTTGAATTTTTTCCTGAATTTTTTAAACTTGAGAAAAACAAAGGATGTTGTTCCCTTTTGGTTTTCTATCTCCAGCTCTTTGCTCATGTCATTACAATATTTGATTTTGTCTTTTCTAGCTGCCTTTTGAAATCTGTGTAGTTAACTTCATCATGTCTTCCTTTTACTTTATCCACTGTCATTTAAGGGCCAGTTTCAGTCTATTTTGACAGGTAATTTGGTCTTTTCTTTTTTTCTTATCTTTTTAATGACATTTCGCTTTCCTCATGCATGATGTCTTTGATGTCATGCCGTAACTTGTCTGGTCTCCTGTCATTAGTGTCCCTAACGCATCAAACCTGTTCTTGAGGTAGTCTCTGAACTCAGGTAGAATATACTCAAATTCATACCTTGTCTCTGTACACTTATTCCATTTTTCTTTAGTTTCAGCTTGAACAGGTATCTAAGTAGTTGATAGTCTGATCAATAATCAGTACCTCATCTTGTTCTGGCTTTTGATATTAAACTTTTCCATTGTCTGTTTCCACAAATGTAGTCCACAAATGTAGTTTGGATTCTATATGTTCCATCTGGTGACTTCCATATGTATAGTCACCATTTATGTTGTTTAAAAAAATGTTTTTGCAATGAAAATGTTGTTGTCTTGACAAAGGTCTATCATGTTACCCCCAGCATTGTTTCTGTCACCAATGCCATATTCCCCAAGTACTGAACATTTTCTTTGTTTCTAACTTTTGAATTCCAGTCACTAGTAATTATTAGTATATCCTGATGCATGTTTAACATATTTCAGTTTGCAGAAGCTGGTAAAAGTCTTTTCTATCTTCATTTGTTGCCTTAGTGGTAGGTGCATAAATCTGAAAAAATATTCATCTTTACTGGCCTTCCTTGTAGGTGTATGGATATTATTCTATCACTGACAGCATTGTACCTCAGGACCGATCTTGAGATGTCTTTTTTGATGATGAATGCAACCCCCTTACTCTTTAAGCTCTCATTCTGGCATAGTATACTATATGATTATTTGATTCAAGATGGCCCATGCCAGTCCATTTTAGGCCACTGATGCCTAGAATTTCAATGTTTATGTATTCCATTTCCCTTTTGACAATTTCTGTTTTTCCAGGTTCATACCACAAACATTCCACATTCTAATTATTAATGGATGTTTAGTCATTCCTTCTCATTTTGGTGCCACATTAGCAAATAGAGATCTCTGGGATTTTACTTCATTCCCCTTCATTAAGGTTGACTCTACTTTGAGGAGGCATCCCTACCTCAGTCATCTTTTGAGTACCCTCCAGCCTGGGGGTCATTTTCTGGCACTATATCTGACATTATTTCTCTGCTATTCATAGGGTTTTCAAAGACTAATTGTTTTGCAAGTGGGTTAGCCATGTCCTTCTCTCTAGTCTGGAAGCTCAGCTGAAACCTGTCCACTATGGGTGACCTTGCTCGTATCTATAATACTGGTGGCATATCTTTCAGCATCACAGCAACATGCAAGCCCCCACAGTATAGCAAAGTGACAGATGGGACCAGGAGGATGAGAATAATAAAATAGATTATGTTCTAAAACAGTTTTCTTATTTTTAAATTGCATTCATATTTCAAAATTTATTTGCATTTTATTATATAAACAAATTATTGGTTTGCTAAAGATACTATTTTAGGTTTATTTTGATGTAGATTTTTGCCATATCTCATGCCTGTTGTACATACAAAGGAAGAAATAATAGTTCAATAATTCAGTTGAAGTCTTTTTTAAACTTTTTATACTTGAGTCTGAGTCTTGTTCATTTTTTGACTAAGAATCTCTTTTGCCAAGATTTTCCCCACATAGTATTGTCTATTTGGCTTTCAAGTGTATTGGTAAAGTAGTATGAGGCAAGGGTCTTAAACATGCTAGACAAGTACTCTAACACTAGCTTGCACCCTCAACCATTAAATTATTTTTAATCTTTTATTTTGATACAGGGTCTCTCTAAGTAGCCCAGGCAGACTTTGTCCTCAAACTCTCGATCTTCCTGCCATAGCCTCCTGAGTCACTGGAATTACAAGCATGTACCATGGCACCCTGCAAGAAGTGTTTCTGAAAAGGAGGCTTAGCACTCATTTTTTATATTTTTCTCTAAACCACTGATAGTCATTCTGAAAAATTTGATGATCATTCACAGGCAATAACAAGTATATCCACCTGCTGTCTGGCTTCCTGCACAACTGAGAGGTATTTCAATGTGAAGCAAACAAGCAAACACAACAACAGTTATGTAAGGGTCATTAAAATATATTAATGATCAATAAACATGTTAATTTAGCGGAACTTCTATTTTGATGCCCACATCTCAGATTTCCCTATGGGGTATGAGAATCAGGGCACTGATTAAGTGCATTTATAACATCCCAAGTTTCATGAACCTGAGTGGGGGAAGGATTTGGCAATATCCAAGAATGTGCTTCTTTGAACATTTTGAATGGACTTCAGCCTCCTCCAATATAGTGTCCCACAACAGGAAGCTCTGTTCTAACAATAGTGTGCTGTGGCTCCTGGTGGCCAGCAGTCTTCAGGGAAAATTTTACTCCCTGGAGAAGGTAGAGGAGTATAACATATTTAATTGGGCTTAATAGTTGATGAGTAGAATGCAGGCTTTGGAGACCAGAGACGATATTTGCCAATGAGCTTGGACTTTCCACTGAGGACTTTTCTGACATAGGAAAATTCCCTGCAGGAGACATCAAATTAAGTTTGCAAATATCCTCTTGTTTTGCAGGTTGGAAGTCTCTAAAGGGCTTCTCCCAAGCAGCAGGTATCATAGACATAAGCAAGCACAGAAAACTCCTTCAGATATTTTTAACATATATAGTGTAGCAAAGGTGGGCACCTTGTAAAGTACATGTTCTCACAGGCTATTTATCTCATTTCTGATGAATCTACAGTGTCATTTAACAAGACATTTAGTTTATATCATGCCACACATGCAGTGCCAGGATCTGGCTGTCCAAAGTCACTCAGGTAGGCTTCTGCAAAGCAATGTGGGATTTTAATAATGGAAGGGAGAGAAATCATGATGGAAGCTGACTTCCACCAAGGAAACCAGATCAAGTACAGAAGTAGAGGGGATATGGTCTTGCTGGCCTCTACCTGAGAACAGGACTACTAGTTCTAATAATGAAAATGACAAGGTGGCCCACTATATGCCATTCACTATGCTAGTTGCTGGACATGTGTTAGCTCACTCTTCGCACAGGTGCAAATATTGTTGTGAGAAAGGGCTGAAGATCATACCCAGATCTCTCAAAACCAATTTGCTGATGATAAATCAATT
The DNA here is from genome assembly GCA_007922755.1 of Pedetes capensis. Classification (NCBI taxonomy): domain Eukaryota; kingdom Metazoa; phylum Chordata; class Mammalia; order Rodentia; family Pedetidae; genus Pedetes; species Pedetes capensis. The sequence continues at coordinate 60,709 of VMDO01006351.1, forward strand.
TTATACAACTGATGGTTTTTTGATCCACATAACAATATAAAATCAATAAAATAGCAACATGACATGACACAGTTCTGAGGATAAAACATTTCTTGGTAACTTCTTAAACTTAAATTAATGACTTTTGTTTTTGCAAATTTCATCCTAGTCATGTATATATTTGAAATCTATACTTGAAACCATGAGGTTCATATTCAGATTCTCCACCCCCCCCACCATTTAAAGTCATAATGAATTTGTGATTTCTTATTTTCAATCAAAGTTCAGGGACAGAAGTCTAAAAATGTTTTCTAAGGGCAAACATTGAGTTGGTCTCTAATTTGTCTCAAAGATAAAGTGAGTTATATTTGTCTCCAGACTCTGGAATCTCAGAGGATGTGTTCCTTAAAGCTCTATCCTGACAGCAATTTCTGGGAGTCAGGCCTTCCTTCTCATGCCCTACCATAGTCTGGAAGCATCTTGCCCTAAGTAATCCCCATCCTACTGCAGGCAGGGTCCCTAAAAAGAGGATTTGAGAAGGTAGGTTTAACTTTCTTTAGTCTGTAAAGTGGTGACCATCAGACCTGTGCCAGTCTTATTAAGAGGATACCTATATTAATTCAAATATTTCTCTCCCAACTTTATGGTTGCTTTCTTAATTATTATTGAACATTTTCACCAAGAACATTGAATCGTGAAATTCCAAGTCACACAGTCCATTGCATCTCTAATTATAAATAAACGATTTTAACTGCTACCCCTCCTGGGGCACTGGTTTTATAGATCCGTCAGCAGGCTCATCCAACCCTGACTCCTCTGCTTCCTTTTTCCTGAAGATACCACTGGACTTAACACTTCTGGAAAAGCCATTGGTTCCCAAGGGGCAAACCCACTGGCTGTTTGTCCTTGGAAACTCTATTCCAAGATCTCATTAAAAAGCTTGAACAAAAAAGGAGCTTTCTAGTAGCTCAGTTGAAATTTTCAGGGAACCCTCTCAATTAAAAAAACAAGTGCCAAGTTATCTTAACCATTTAGCAGCTACTGGCCACACTCCATCTTCAGAGGTGATTGGTGACATTTTGAGTATATTTACTTTGTTAGTACCAGATCTCTTATCCCACACTGAATCCTAATCCCTCAGACATGGTATAAGACCAGAAGAGAACTACCATCTTAATTTGGTAAATCTCTCCCCCCACCCCCCAATTCCTTCTTTCTTTCTTGTGAGTAGCATTATATTCTTTAGTGGCTAATATTGGCGGTAACAAACCACATATGGGACATTGACTTGATGGCAAATGAGAAAGAAAGAAAAAGAAAAGAAAGAAAGAAAGAAGAGAAGAAAGAAGAAAAGAAAAAAGGAAGCAAGAGAAAGAAAGAAAGAAAGAGAAGAAAGAAAGATGAAAGAAAGAAAAAAGAAGGAAAGAAAGAAAGAAAGGAAGAAACAAACAAACAAACAAACAAAGGAAGAAAGAAAGGGTTTTCCCTGAAATGTATGTGGAGTGAGTTTGTCCATGGCTAGTTGTTAAGGTCATGTACTCTATTTCTAAATGTTTGGAATGACAAACAGAAACGAGACCACATGACAATAGATGACATTTGTTAGTTGTTGAATTTCTTTGTGGTTTCTCCATCACAGTACATATGACTCTTGCAGGTAAATGATTTTTTTTTTGCAATACTGGGGGTTGAACTCAGGTCCTCGTGCTTGCATGCTTTGCAAGTGCTGTACCACTGAGCTGCACTCTCAGCTCATTGGTTTTTGTTTGTTTTTGCTTTTGCTTTTTTTTTTTTTTTTTTTAGTTTTTTAGACAAGGTCTCTCCAAATTACACAGACTGCCTCTGGTCTCAAACTTGCGAAACTCCTGCCTCTACCTCTGGAGTTGTTGGAATTACAGGCGTGTCCCACAGTGCCTGGCTTAAATGAATCATCTTGAAAGCTGAGGTGATTGAGTTAATTGTCCCTCAAACACTTTCTAGGGATCCTTATTGCCTTTGGTTCATTCTGACATTCATGAATTTCCACACATGGCTCCTGACATACCATCTAAGTATCACTGCTCTTGTTTTATATACTTGTCAGGATTTTTTTAAATTGAGGTATTTGGAGGCTGTATCCAGGGATTCACACATACTTTGCAAGTACTCTACCACTTGGCGGCACCTGCAGCTTCTTTTTTATCTTTTATTCCTCTATCCTCAAACTAACAGTTCTCCCAAATCACTGGGATTATAGGTAAGAACCACTGTGCCCAGCTCCTGTCTGGCTACTTACTGACACTTTTGGTTCTTATACTTTGTCTCAATTTCAAGTTTCAACCCAAACTTCAATGGCTTTCTTCCCTGTACTCATCCTCTAATTTCTGGTATTGACATCCTGCATGTTCTTCTAGCTCACATGTAAGGCCCACCTATGATTGAAGACCAAGCTAGTTATGGCATGCCATCAAAGACATCACTCATGAGGGAAGCAAAATGTTATTTAAAAGACAGGATAAAAAGAAAAGACCAAATTACCTGTCAAAATAGATCCTGAAACTTGCCCTTGAACTTTGAATAGCTAAAGTAAAAGGAAGACATGATGAAGTTAAGGAACAGAAGATTTCAAAGGGGAGCTCAAGAAGACAAAATCAAATATTTTAATGACATGCAAAGAGTTGGAGATAGAAAACCAAAAGGGAACAGTATGCTCTGTTTTTCTCAAGCTTCAAGAATTCAAGAAAAAATTCAAGCCTCCAGTGGCAATAGTGAAAGATTCTACAGGAAAAATATTAAACAACACAAGAAACTTTAAAAGAAGATGGAGAGAATACACAGAGCCACTGTACCAAAAAGTTGTTGGATGACCAACCATTGCAAAAGGTTTCATATGATCAGAAATGAAGGGTACTGAAGGATGAAGTGGAAGCTGCCTTGAAGGATAGCAAAACACAAGGTTCCAGGAATCAATGGAATACCAACAGAGGTGTTTCAGCAAACAGATGGATCACTGGAGGTGCTCACTTGTTTATATCAAGAGGTTTAGAAAACAATTACCTGGCCAACTGACTGGAAGAGATCCATATTTGTACCTATTCTCAAGAAAGAGGATGCAATTGAATGTGGAAATTATTGAATGATATCGTTAATATCACATGCAAGCATAATTTTGCTAAAGATCATGCAAAAGTGATTGCAGCAATATATAGACAGGGAACTGCCTAGAAATCAAGCCAAATTCAGAAGAGGACATGGAACCAGGGATATCATTGCTGATGTCAGATGGATATTAGAGAATACCAGAAAGATGTCTATCTGTGTTTTATTGACTATGCAAAGGCATTTGACTGTGTGGATCATAATAAATTATGGATAATACTGCAAAAAAATGGGAATACCCAAGTATGTAACTGTGCTCATGAGGAATTGGTACATGGACCAGGAGGCAACAATTCAAACAGAACAATGAAACACTACCTGGTTTAAAGTTGAGAAAAGTGTGTGTCAAGGCTGTATCCTTCACCACACCTCTTCAATCTCTATGCTGAGCAAATACTCTGAGGATCTGGGCTTTATGAAGAAATCCATGGCATCTTGATTGGAGGAAAACTCATTAACCTGCGTTATGCAGATGACAACTCTGCTTCTTGAAAATGAAGAGGATTTGAAATATTTACTGATAAAGATCAAAGAACACAGTACTTCAGTATGGATTGCATCTCAACATCTGCAAAACAAAAATTGTACAACTGGGTCAATATTAAGCTTCATGATAAATGGAGAAAAGATTGAGGTTGTCCAAGATTTACTTTCTGTGGTACAACAATCAACACCCATGGAAGCAACAGTCAGGAAATCAAAAGATACATTCCATTTGGAAAAGCTATTGCAAAGGCCTCGTTAAAGTGTTAAAAAGTAAATATGTCACATTGAAGAGGGGGATGCATCTGACTTCTACCATGCTATTTTCAGTTGTATCATATGGTTGTGAAAGCTAGATGTTGAATAAGGGAGACAGAAAAAGAATTGATTCTTTTGAGTTATGGTGCTGGAGATGAACATTGAATATACCATGGACTGCCAAAACAACCAACAGATCTGTCCTAGAATAAGTGCAACCATAGTACTTCTTGGAAGCTAGAATGCCTAGACTGTGTCTGATGTATTTTGGAGATGTCAGGAGGTACCAATCCCTGGAGAAGAACATCATGTTTGGAAGAGTGTCAGGTCAACCAAAAGAGAAAAAAAAAAAGAGAGAGAGAGAGAGAGAGAGAGAGAGAGAGAGAAGACTTCAGCTGTATGGATTGACACAGTGTCTGCAACAATTGGCTTAAAGTTAAAATGATCATGTGCCTGGCACAAAATCAGGGAGTGTTTTGTTCTGTTGTACATGAGACCCAACTCAATGACACCTAATAACAACAGCAACAGCCACTATGCACAAATCTTATTTTTTAAAAGACATATCAACTTCATGATAAACAAGTCAAGTCCTGCCACTGATTAGTTATATAAGTTACTTGACCTCTTTCAGCTTTGTTTCCCTCACTGATAAATTAAAAGTCATTCTTACTTACATAGTGATGTGAGTTGTAGAGAAGTCTTAAAGAAAGCCCCATCAGGCATTTTTGCTGTGTACACACAAATACACACACACACACACACGCACACACACACACATATACACACACACAGACACACAGACATACACATGTATCATGAGGGGTGAAGTCACCATTTAAAAACACTTAAGCAATGATTGCTGTAGAAAGTAATCACTTGTCTTACAGGGATATAGATGCACTCAATAATTAGTAGATATTATTACTTATTAATTTTTATTCTATGATTGACCCAGATGCTATTTTGCTTCCCTTTCATTGAAACTATTTTTTGTTTTTGTATCATTCATTTTGGTGCTTAATATTATATTTTCTTTAATGATTTCTCTATGAGAGAGAGGGAGAGAGAGAAAGAGAGAGAGAGAGAGACAGAGAGGGGGGGGCAGAGAGAGAGAGGCTGGATGAAGGTGGAGTTTCTTCTAATTAGATTTACTATGTCATACCAAGTACATACTTAACATGCTATGCTTACTGAATACAAGGAAGGAAGGAAGGAAGCAAGGAAGGAAGGAAGGAAGGAAGGAAGGAAGGAAGGAAGGAAGGAAGGAAAGACAATAGCTAATGTATCTTTCTTGGTTTTCTCTTTTTCTCCTACAGGGCTCAGAACATGTAACTCTCCCCTCCACCTTCCCAAGAGAGGTAACCTCTTGATAAGGAATGGAACTCATCAGGGATAAGATTACATTGGTAAAATCTAAGCGTGGGGCCAGAAAGTCAAGTTAACACACAGAATCTGGGCCATCCAGCAAGGGATCCAAGACCACTGGCAGAGATAAAATCAGTATAACGCAGAGCCCTAGGCATTCCAAGCTCACTATTAAGGTTCAAAGCCAGGCAATAGGTGATCACCATCTCTTAGGAGGTTTATTTCAAGGTTAGAGCAGGAGAGAGAGGACAGGTTCTAGATGGACTTGAATTTGAATGAAGTTCAAATGGAAACCCAAAGGTTCAATGGGTTTGGAATGTTTTTAGTCCCAGACAAAGAGGCAAAATGAATCAGATGACTAAAACTTAGCATTTGAATGCTTATTAGATGGTCATTAGAAGATGTTGACTACAAACCTGGAGTCTGCACCTCTGGATTTACAAAGATAAAAGTGTCTCCATCAAACACTGCCTAGGTATATTCTGTTCAAATAAAAAGTCAGTGTGTGTGTGTGTGTGTATGTGTGTGTGTGTGTGTGTGTGTGTGTGTGTGTGTGTGTGTATACTGGTTGTTGTTAGGTGCTACTGAGTCAGGTCCCACTCATAGTAAGCCTCATAGAGTTTTCAATGACTTATTGTTTCAGGATTGCTTCAGGAGTGGATTGCCATGTTCTTCTCCTGTTTTTGTGGTGCTGGGTATCAAAGCCAGGTCCTCAGAGAGTGCAGAGCAGCACTCTACCAACTGAGCTAAATAAATCCCAGACCGTGTGTGTACTAGAGTTTACTTTAAGACATTCTCATGTTTATTAATGCATGTGAGTACTTACAAGCTGAGTAGTCATAGATTGGGTATGACTGAATCTTTTATGATCATAATTGGCATTTCCAGAAGCAAGAAGTGAGTCTGAGGACAGGCTGTGCTATCCAGTCAAGTCCAACTCATAGTGACCCTCATAGAGTTTTTGATGACTAATTGTTTTGGGATTGTTTCAAGAGGGGATTGTCACACCCTTCTTCCACACATTTAGAGGGTGAATCCAACTCATAGCAACTCTATGTACAACAGATGAAACACTCCCCAATGCTGTGCCATGCCTGGCACAATTGTCAGTGCTTCTCTGCTATTCATAAGGTTTTCAATGGTAGATTGTTTTGGGAATGAGTTGCCAGGTCCTTTTTCCTAGCCTGCAGCACCTGGTATTTTCCCAAGCAGTCTCCCATCCAAGGACTAGCCAGGCTGACCCTGCTTAGCTTCTGACGTTAGGAGGAATCAGATGCCAGGGTGCTATGGTTGCAGACATATTAAGAGGTAGGCTGTAGAAAATTAAGCTGTGAGCCACCAGCTGGGAATCATGGCTTTGGGTTTTGAGATGCAGAGACCAAATATAAGTCAAGAGATGAGCTGATGAGAAATAGGGATTAATTTAAAGCCATATATGAGTATTAAATTGTTTAAGGGACAAATTAGGGAAAGGGCAGAGAAGTTTATGTATCCTAATTTTAGTACCTTCTCTCTCCTTTTATTTTCTCTTCTCTCTCTCTCTCTCTTTCTCTCTCTCTCTCCCCCTTCTTTCCTTCCTTCCTTCCTTCCTTCCTTCCTTTTTTATATGGTATCTCTGTGTAGGCCAAGGTTACCTTGGAACTCACTATGTAGCACAGCAGACTGGTCTTTAATTCATGATCCTCCTGCCTCTATCGCCTGAGTGCTGGGATTATAGGTATGTACCACCATTCCCAGCTCAACTCTCTTATCTTGTTACAGGTTAATGGACCACAATTCCTTCCCCTGAACATCTGATGGAGGCCAAGAGCTACCTGCCATTTACCACAAGAAAAAAGACCACCTTGATCTTATGAAGCATTACCTATTATGTCGTTGTTATTGTTGTTGTTGTTGTTAGGTGCCATCAAGTCAGTATCTGACTCATAATGACCCTATATACAATAGGCAAAACAGTATTGTTACTGGTTCTCTGCTTTTCATAGGGTTTTCAGAGGCAGATTGTTTTTTAGGAGTGGATTGCTTGGGTCCTTCTCCCAAGTCTACAATACCTGGTATTCCCAGGCAGTCTCCCATCTGAGTACTAACGAATCCTCGTTTAGCTTCTAAGATCTGATGGGATTGGATGCCACAGTGACATGGCTGCAGGCAACCTACTACATTACGGATGGACTAATTGGTTTTGGTTCCCATGTGTACTTCTTGGTCTTTTAGTGACAACACACATTCACACACAAACATGTGTGGATAAATCTCCAGGGATTAACCTCATTACCCGCTGTTTTGTTCAGCTAGGACAATGTCTGTTAGGGAAATTCTAGTTGGTAATGAGTTCAGTACTTTGGATAATTGTGAAATTGTCCGATTCACATTAAATTGAACCTCATTCCCATGGTATTTTGGTTTTTGACTTAACACCGAGCTTTAATAGCAAAACTCCTCAGGTCTGCAACATGGCTCTAGTTGTAGCAACACACACAGCTGCCCCTGTGATTTGGATAGGACTGCACTGGAACTGAAGACCAAGAGATGATGGACAGAGAGGACGTGGTGGCAAGGTTCACACATGAATAAAATAGTGCGTGGTGTGCTGTGAGACCTATTTCCAAAGCCTGGGCACTTATTTTAGAAACTGTGAAGGATTTTCTAGAGATTTACCACAAGAAATTGTTCCTAAGGCAGACAGGGTTATGAAATGCTTTCTATTATGCCTTATGTAACTCAGGGAAAAAATATTATTCTCCTGAATTGAGGGTGAGACAAGAGATGGATTTGTACAGTGACTAACTGCTTAAGTACTTCAAGCATTGCCACCTTCTCCCCTCTTTGAAGAACAGGAAATAATAAATCAAAAGAGTAGAGATTTACTTCAATTTCAAGGTGTCAATAGCCAAACAAGTTAGCTGGCTCCATGCCTCAGCTTTTACGTACGGAAGATGGAGCCAGAGGGAGGGAGGCCTTCAGTGCTTCATGTAGTAAGAGCTGAAAAGTCTGGTGATACAAAGAAAAATAGTCTTTCTCATTGAAGTCATCATTTGGGGAAGGTCAATGGACTAGTGAGAAAAGCAGAAAATTAAAGCATCACAATCTCTAAGCCCAATAGGTGAATCCCCCTTGAAATCAGAATAACATGTTTTCTATATTATCTCAATATCTGGGGAAACATCTCTTGCATTAGTCTGAATATTACCACAACAGGCAGCAATGTTAGGACATTTGGGAAGAACCCACTGGGAATCTCTCTGGTATGGAATTCCAACAGCTTTTGCATTCCATTAGTTTGTAAGTGAAATTCCATATTTCCTCCATTGGAAATCCATCTCCTACCTTTGCCCCTGCCCCCACTTGTAACCTCTTGTAGGTCTGTCACTGGATTCTCACCAATTACTTCTGTCCCTCTGAAGAAAAGCCCGATATACTGAGCACTGGTGAATGATTGAGGCTGTTAAAAACAAAAGGGAAAGTAAGTAAAGGACTCTGTTTAGTAAAATATTCAGCTTCAGCGAAAGAAATCTTTATCTTAAAAGCTAGGGTCCACCCTGTCCTCAGGGAACTATCAACCCACCCTGTCCTATTCCAGGGGTCAAATAGTTGTGGGGGTAGGGGTGTGGGTCGAATTATGTAAGTGAATAAGGCAATCATCCTTTCTCTGGAGACAGGAAAATATGGTGTGGTCATGAGTTGCAAGTCCTGGTTTTATTGATTGCCAGTCTGGAGTGCCTACAAGTCATGGCACCGAGGTCCAAGATGCTTGGCTCACCATCCTTGGGTCTTTTCATGGAGCAGCTTAGTCAAATGTACATCATTTTTCTTGGAGTTCATAAAATCCCTAATCCAGGGATGTATCCAGTCCTGACTCCCGCTTGCCCACCCAGCTGCTATTCTCTTGCTCCCTACAATAGCCTTTCAATCTCAGGATTTCACAATCAGCTCCCCAAACCCAGCTGGATTTTCCTCTTCAGTGTCTGGGACTTGGCCTGCTGCCACTATTCTCCTAACTGTTCACATCTGCTATGCCTTAACCCACTTACAGATCTGGGTAAGAGAGGCTTCCCCTGACAGCTCTCACCCGGGATCCACATTAGCCAGCCTCGACTGTTGGCCTTTCCACTTGCAGTGCATTGGTTGAAAGTTCAAGCTGAAAATCAGATCTCCCAGGCCAAATGCTCCACAGACTGACATATGAGTTTTGGAAAGCTTTCTCACCAATGCTCTGAATCAACACGATGCCAAGCCAGACTGGAGCTGAGGCAAAGGAAAAATTCAGCAGTACCAATTTTGTCTGTATTTAAAATTTTGATATTTTGTTCAATGTGATTTTTTGCATTACTTTTGATTTTACAAACTCTTAATTAGTGAACTTGTTGGTTTCCTCTAATTTCACACCTAAATCAAGAGCATAACTTGCTTCACCTATTTCTGGCACTGCTATTTCTTCATCTATATACCGGGGGTCATGATATTGTCTACCTTATAGTTGTTTTTTTTTTAATAATTAGTGGAAATTATGTGTCTAAAGTTTTAGCAAAGAAGGAAAAAAGCTATTATCATTCTCCTAGGTTGCCTTGTTTTATTACTACCCTGTGTTAGTATTCTACATTTCCTTAGAACGTTACTTAAGTTCTGTAAACTTCATGAGTCTAGAGTTTGGGTCATTACCCCTGTATCTTTCTTCAATAGCATCATGTTTTGCACACAAACATTTCTCCACCAAAGCTGTTGTCTATTAATTAAGGAATTAGAACAAATTATATCTAAGATCCATTGCTTTTACTGGTTCCTGGAAATCTGTGTATAATTTTCTTCATATCATCCAGGAGGCAAAAATTTATGTGTATACAAGTTATCTTTTTAAATAACTTTGAAAATATAAGACTTACTTTCAATTGTCAGTGTTTTTTCTCTGTACCTCTTTGGTTCATCATTGCTGCACATACATGGAATGACCCCTACATCTGGGGAAGAGTTCCAGCTAAAAGATTCTTCAACCCACTGTGTTGGCAGCATTCCATGACCTAGTCTTGGGAAACTATAATTTATTACTCTGGAGGGAAAGCTCCATCCTAACTTCAGCTGGCAGCCAGAGCCTGCCCTAGAGCCCTTGAATTAGTCTCCAGCACAATTTTCAGTAGAGAAGGTGGATGCATGAACAGACTGATGTTATCTGAAGGTCCAAATCAGAGCTAGGCACACATGCTTCCTTTCAGTGAACTTGATTTTGGTATCAATGGAGTCTCAGAGTGTTGAATTTTCCAGTGGCTCCTGTAGGGTACCTGTTAGGATTTAAAATATATACTGCAGATTTGAACAGGCAGCATGTTTTTCCACCCAACACCACTTGAGCAAATAAGCCAGGTAACAAAGAGACAACCCTGGAATGCAGGAATGTGGACTGGTAGTAGAGAAGAAAGCAGGGCTCAGCCTTGAGAAGCAGAGAGGTGAAAGTGGATATTAGGATTCTCAAGCTTGTGGACACAGTAGGTCTCAGAGCTGTGTTGAACTGACACTGTTAGGTCCATAGAGGCCCACATCCCAATTTCTGGGATTTGAAAAGGAAAACAGAAATGTTGACTATTTGTGCTCTTCAAATGAAAATGAATAAAATATTTAAATGTGAGTGTGATTCCCATTTCAAAATGTCCTTTCTGGATGCTGAAACCTTATTTTTAAATAAACATGATTTTATTGAATAGAATTCTTGAGAGGTTTTTGTTTTGTTTTGTTTTGGTTTGGTTTGGTTTTGGTTTTTGCGGTACTAAGGGTTAAACCCAGGGCCTCACGCTTGCATGCTCTGCAAGTGGTGGACCACTGAGCTGCACCCCTGGCCCATTTTTTACTTTTTGAGACAGGGTCTGGCTAAATTATGCAGACTGCCTCTGGTCTCGAACTTGTGATCCTCCTGCCTCTGCCTCCTGAGCCCCTGGGATTATAGCCGTGCGCCACCACACCTGGCTAAAGCGTATTTCTACCATCCTCACAGCATACTCATCCACACAAATGCACACTGGATGTTGCAACAAACATTAGATGACCAGATGCTGAGTCTTCTCCTGCACATGACAACAGCAAGGAGTAAAAAATAAGACTGTGAACAAAGGATGTGACCTCTAAACAAACCCTAATATATAAATACCTCAAGTTCTTTAAAACTCAAAGTGATAAACCTAATAATACCCAGCATTTTTAGCATTTATCATGTATTTTTAATTTTTTCAGTTTTTAAGGAAGTTACACAGCTGAAAAGGCATTGATTCCCAGCTGTGTTTGTCAGGTTCTCAAAGCAGGAGCACAAAAGAAGAACTCACCTTGAGGTGCCTTATAAATGGCTGTGTGTTCTCTCTCCTCGGTCATGCTTACTGTCAAGGTTGCGTGTGGTTTCTATTTTAGGCCCAAATGGCAGAAAAGCTACTTTTGCAGCCAAGAAGCTGCATTGTAGGATACCAATAAATTCTGGGGAAAATTACATTTTAAAAAGGAAAACTTTGACATACATCTGGCAATAGAACGATCCTGAACATATGGCAGCCTGGTAGGTAGGAAGCTGTTGGAACATGGTAAGTTGAGCTGAACGCTGCCCCCATCGTGTGATGGTGTGCATTTGGGAGGGTCCTGTGGTGAGACGACTTTCCAACCTGATGTGGTACATTTGCTGGGGCAGGGAGCTGGGCGGAAACCCATGCTTGGGTGGATGACCTTCTCCTAGTATCCTCGGATTGACTCCAAGGAGACATTCTCAGTGGTGCAAGTGGGTGAGATTGAGAGCCTGCTGGGGAAACCAGGCATGTCATCACGACTTGGCTAATAAATAAGACCCTGGGAGTCTAGAGAAACCCAGCCTCTCAGAATTAAGGATCCCTGTGCTGAGAATTGAAAAATGCCCAGAGTCAAAAAATCTTGTCAGTGATTGGGACCTGCATATCCATGGTTCAGTTTCTTTTTGACCACTTACGTCAGCAGAGGATGCATGAGCTCATAGAGAAGTCTGTGGACTTGAGAGGTCAATTATAAGGCATGAGGAAAATCCAGAGCTTCATCAGAGGGAGAAAACATGCATCTGGACTTCACTGTGAATTCATGAGGTTGTGCCCAGGACACCCAGAGTGGTATTTCAGAAGATAATCTTCCAGCCTCCTGAGTGTCACACCTTCCACCAAGTGACATTCTATTCCCTCAGGATTTGGGATTGTATCAGGCATAGCAATATAAGGATAACAATACCTTGAAGGATTGGTGCTGCCACGTCCATTCTTCAGACAAGGACATTAAAGATATTAAAGCATATTTTTTCATTTTATTTTATTTTATTATTTTTTATTTTGTATATAGTCATGCATGCGAGAGAGATGGGTTTTGTTATGATATTCTTGCAATTATGCTTCTTAACCAAGATCTCATAAGTGGTAAATATTGCAGTGTGGATCCAAGTGCAAGTGTAGATCTGTGTGACTTCAAAAACTACTGTTGCTATATTCTGAGTCTCAAAAATGCCTGCTTATTTTATATCCTGTGGATCATGGACTAAATGATGAAGACAATTGCTTCATACCTCTGATAATTGAGTTTGTTCTGGGTCAAGTATAAGTGCTTTTTCAGTTCTAGAAACTCAGGCTATGGACATTTGTTCTCTTCTGATTAGGTAACTGAGCACACTATACAACTGTGCTTGATGTGGGATGCACTCTTCTCTCTCCACATGCAATTACATATGCCCACACAGCATGCCCTTAAGGCCACCCAGCACATATGGGCCTATTTCTTCACCCACCACCATAAAATCTCATGCCTCCACTTTCATACTCAGAATGAGATTCTCACACACCTTCTTCAGAGCAGTCATTAAACTTTCTCCTCATAACCATGACTGTGAGAATCATTAAAATGTAGAGTTTGTGAATAAATGCCATGTGTTAGAGATCTGCATTTTTAATAAAAGCATCATTTGATTCTGATTAAGGAATCTATGCACCGTTATTTGGAAAACGTTGTCTTAGCTATGGGGAGATCCTTGAAGACAAGAGGCAGTTCAGAACACTTCTATTTGCCTGCTCAGCACAAGTCTCAAGGTTAGGTCCAGGGTAGACAGATATTTGGAGGGTAGATATTTGGAGGAATCAGTAAATTGAGTGGACATCCCTATCACCCACTATTCTCCACCCAGGAATCCACAATTTAAATAGAGGCAACAGGTCAAATGTCCAGAGGCTACAAAGGAGTCACTTGACCTTCTGGGTGGCAGTTGTTTAGGATATTCTTTATGATGGACTTTTGAAATTCTATGAAGACTCTCTTTATTCATTCCTTCCTATCAGGCAGCCTATTCCTTAAAAATACTCATGGTATTACTTTATCATGTCTAGAAGTTTCCCTTGCTTCCCCATGAATCTCACTACAAACTGGACCCATGAGGAGGAAAATGCCACATCACTTTCCCAGCACAGAAAGGCTCTCCCTTCACTGCCCCTCATGTTTTTCTGTCATTGACAATGGACCTTGGCTATTTTCTTTTGTCCATATTAGCAACAATGTGCATTGTCTCAGCCTATATGGGTCTTCTGCATCCTCCACAGGTAGAATTCTCAGAAGTCCTCTCCCTGATAGCAGGTCACTTGTGAGGCTCCAAAAAGATGTCACTGTGGGTTGTGATTGTTGTTGTTGTTTATAGGTGCCTTCCAGTCCAGTCCGACTCATAGTGACCCTATGTACAGCAGATTGAAACACTTGCCAATTCTGTGCCAGGCAAACGATCTTATTTATGTTTAAACCCATTGTTGCAGACACTGTGTCAATCCATCTGGTGCAGGGTTTTCCTCTTTTGCATTGACCTGACACTCTCCCAAACATGATGTCCTTCTCCAGGGATTGATCTCTCCTGACTACATGTCCGAAATATGTAAGCTGCAGTCTGGCCATTCTTGCTTCCAAGGAGCACTCTGGTTGCACTTCTTCTAGGACAGATCTGTTGTTTCTTTTGGCAGTCCATGATATATACAATAGACATCCCCAACACTACAATTCAAAAGCATCAATTCTTCTCCTGTCTCTCTTGTTCAATGTCCAGCTTTCACAACCATATGATGTGACTGAAAATACCATGGCATGAATCAGACTCACCTTCATCTTCAATGTGACATCTTTACTTTTCAATACTCTAAAGAGATCTTTTGCCACAGCTTTTCCTAGAGGAATGCGTCTTTTGATTTCTTGACTGCTGCTTCCACACATGTTGATCATAGAGCCAAGCAAAGCAAAATCTTGGACAACCTCAATCTTTTCTCCATTTATTGTGAAGTTGGGTACTGACCCAGTCGTAAGGACTTTTGTTTTGTTGATAGTTAGAAGCAACCCATGTTAAAGGCTATGATCCCACTCGCAACTCTTCAATAGACATGCCTGTGTGTGTCAGCATCCCCTTGTAAGGGATTTTGTAAAATACTTTTCTAAATTCCTAATCTCCTGTGTTTATGATATTTTCCGGGCCTGCCAGTCTGGTAATGGCACTGAGAAAGGAAATCTGGTTATTCAGGGCATTGGGGGATGGCATTGTCTCTGTGACTTCATTCTGTTTGCTCCTTACTAAATGCTTATGAGGCTTCATTTCACTTACCTGCTGTCAAGTTCCTCTGACAGATAACAGAAGACCAATTGGTCTATGGTTGGAGAGTCTACCTTTTCCCTTTTCTTATAAATCTGCTTATCCTCAAACCTCTGGATGTCCTCCTACTCTCCACTGTCACTTACCCCTCTACTTCCAAAAGGAACAACAACATTTAGGACAGAGTACCTTTTTTGAGCAAATTGATGCTTTGCTACCCTACTTAACAACTTTTCAAACTTCATTGTGAATTTCTGGTTGTGAGCTGGGATCCTGTGAGTGGCAGCGTGCCTGAGAATATCTTCAAGAACCATATTATCCCTTCTTGGTTGGGAGCTGCATTATCTATTCCAGAAGTTGTCTATGGAGCCAGGGGAAAGTAGCTGTGGAAACAATAAAAGGATATTTGTTGATGGAGCCCAAGGAAATGTTGGGCCAGTTTAGAGAATGGGCAGAGAAATTTGCCTGAACATTTGTGGTGTGTTAAGAGAGGTATCTCTTTCTATGGGCATCCATCCTTATTTGGATGATGCTAATGTAACATCCATTACTAATTTCTAAGTATAAAGAATGACATCACATGATGGAAGGAAAAAAGAGGTAGATACTCTGAAATAATAAAATGATATGAGTGGATATATGGAATTAAAAGAGGTCCAGGGTATAATTTAAGTCAAAAGAGTTCATTTCCCAAAATAAACACTGCAAAAGTCTGTTAGTGCAAACTAAATGGATTTCTGGCTACTACATTCAGCAAATATTTATGTATATGCTTTATACATTTCTAGAAGGACATAGAAGAAAATAATTATATGTATCTTCAGTGAGAGGGACAGGGTATAGAAAAGTGCTTTTAAATTCTACCTTACATAAATTAGTACTATTTGAAGTTTTTACCTTAAAAAAAAAACTTCTACATTCATATACTTTCTCTTATTGCATACATTAGAAAAGGAATGACAATTGGTGCACTTACAGAAAGTAAAACCCTGAAGAGTTTTCCCTGAGCAAATTCATCCTGGGGTGCTCACTTTTCATTGTGAAGGTTCAGGAAATCCAGAGGTGCTTGTATGTCTCCCAAACCCTACTGTTCTGGAAGGAAGCCTGGCCCACTATAAGGTCAGGCTTTCCACATTTATTTCCAAATCCACAAGGTTCAACTGAGTTCATTCTCTACATAGAATTAGCTCCCCTGAATCCAACCACACAGCCTGGACAGGGGCAGTGCTTGGTTTTCCCAATCGTCAGTTATGCCTTCCCCTCTTGGTCTTAGAGGGAATTGGGAAGTGTGTATTTAACCCCTGGATTCTGAGCCTTATGCAGGGCTGCTGTTGCTGCTAGATTAGACTTACGGTTTATTCAGTGGTCCAGGTCCATCTTTTCTGTCCATCTTCCAGCCTGGTATTGTGATCAAAAGAGATCACAACGGGGAACAATTGGGGAAGTGGACCCTAAACTCCATTTACAGGGGAACCAGCAGCAAAGTGTGTTAAATGTTCATTCTCGGTACATAAGTCAGCAAGTTGAGGGAAGGTCCAAGGAATCTGCATTTGTGACAAGCTCCTTAGATTATCTGGATGCACAAGAAGCAAGTGAGCAATAGAGAGAAAAATCTGTTTACAGAGAGACAGAATACTACAACATGAGGAATGGCGGCCACTGGACCTGTTTTCCCAAACCAGAAGAAAGGAGGAACCTTGGATGAGGATGGTAATGGTAAAGAAAGACAGACAACTAGCTCCAGAAACACTATGCACTTGACCTGTGCATCCCCATGACATATTTAGCTCCTTTATACAGATGCTGAATTGGAGGCATAGAAACTTTAGGTAACTTGCCCAAAGCTATTGTACAAAGTGATAAATCCAGAGCACAAACTCAGGTGGCCTGGCTTCAGAATCCATGCTCTTTAACTACCATGCTATGGAACAGAATGGGCAAACTATAATCCACAGACCAAATCCTCCTTCCTGTTTTTGTTAGTCTGGGCAAACTAAGAATTTTTATTTTATTTTATTTTATTTTCGTTTTAAATGTAAAATGTGAAAGAGACCATTGGTCCTTTAGTTAGGGCCAATGGTTGGGAGAGTTGAAGACATTGGGTCTTAGCTCTTGAAGACAAAAAATATTGAGCCCTTTACAAAAAAGGTTGCAGACTTCTGATTAAGAATAAACATAAAGCTCTTGTTTCTTTTAAGAAATGTCATAGGCTTAATTCTAAATTACTTCACTTGCAGGGTTGTATAGTGTTCATGAACCTGAAAGCCAGTTCAACTGCATCCTCACATCCTGGCACTTCCATCTTGTATTGTAACAAGCTGCCAGGAGACTTGGGTGACTTCATAATTGCCATTTAGGGCCACTATAACTAACAATATACCTTGGCTATTTAAACGAAATTCCCTGAAAGTGCTAACATGCAGCTGGGGCATAGTGAGGAATTCCTCACATAAGGAAAAAAGGTGCAAATATGCCTCATTTCAGTGATCTTTATTCTGCTGATATGATTGTAACAATGCCATTGGTTCTCTATTACTAGTAAGAGTAATAATAATGCTGAAATAACTGAGGCTAAAAGATCAAGTAACTTTCCCAAGATCACCTGACCACTGAAATAGGTGGATCTCAGGCAATTAGATTCCATATCTTGTGTTTTAAATCATGGCCACAAGGTATAGCCTCCCAGAAAGTCCCTGGGGGCTAGTTAGTATTCCATTCTCCATTTTACAAATAAAGAAACTGGCTGCCAGAACACTTACAATTAAACAAGGGCATTCACCTCTTCAGCCTATTTGAGCACAGATTTGATAGAGTCAAAATTCGAGGCAGGTTCCAATATTTTACTGAATCATTAAATGATCCTCAAGGGACAATCCTGGTCTAGTGGTCAAGCCCCAGTTCAAGTGTGTGTGCGAGATATGTGAATGTCCTAGAGGAGAACCATAGAGTATTAGAAAGAGCTACCTCTGCCTCTGTTCCTAACAAGGGAGATTTGAACACACTTGCTGTTCTGCCTCACCCACATCATGGAGCCAGCAATAAAGAGGCTACAGCTGCACACCAGTTCCACTGCTCACAGCCACATGAGCCAGCATCAAGACTTAATATCCCTGATTCTCAATTTCCCCATCTGTAAAATGTAATGATAATAACCACTATTTGACAGAGTTATTGAAAATGTTTAATGAGATAATTCCCATAAAGTACTTGGCGGTTCACAGAATATAGTATATGCTCAAAAAATGACAACTCTTACTATAATTAGATAGAAAGACCTGAGGCTATTATTTGAGTAGAAACTACCAAGAAATAATAATAGAAAATGTAATGAGTATATATGATGTTCCAGGCACTCCATTAAGCTCATGGGTGATTATCCTTTTTAATTCTTAGACTAGTCTCTAATAACCCCCATTCTATAGATGAGGAAACAGAAGCAGGCTCAGGGAGTAGTGTTACTCATTCTCCATCACACAGAGATTCTTGGGTCTGAAACACATGACTGATCCCAGAGTTTACATTCTTACCCATAGTGTTCTACCAGATCCTCCAAATTTCTGCCTCTTTCTAGAATCCAAAAATGCAAGACCTGTGGCTCCTAAAACAAATATACTTTCAGGGAAGTTAGGACATTTATGCTAAAATTTATTAGACTTTTATATCAAGAAACTATAATCAATAGAAGCCTATTTATTAAAAATGAGCTTAAATAATAACACAATGAATGAAAAGCAGAAACATCATATTTACTGGTGCCAAGCCAAAGATAGAGTTTGATGTGTTGGATGAGTATAAATGATTCTATAATCCTGATCCAGGAAAAGATTTGAAGCCAATTTTGGCTCTTAAGAAAGGATTGTATAACACTTAACTTACAGAGAATTTATTAGAAATGAAATGGAAAACTCTTTCAAGATTTTATTAAGAGAGAGAGTCTTTCTACATAACATCTTTCCCTCCTGGACATTCAAGAGTGTTTTGCTGGAAAGGTGATCTGGGAGCTGAGTTTTTATATATACGATTGCTACAAGGAAATGCCAAGGGAGACATTTTTCTGTCAAAAGCCATATGTATGCTGGATCCTGGAGAGTCTTCCAACAACAGTTGACACTGGCAATAAAAATAATCTAGGGAAAAAAAAAGCTTCTCTACTAGTACCAGTCACTGCAGACATTGGAAGAATCAGTGGCTAAATAAGTAAATACCCTGAGAACTTTGTATGGAAAACAGTAAGGGTTGAATTCATCTCTCTATCAGACCCTGAGTTTTCCAGAACATGGTTATGGCAAAATAAGTGCTCTGTTAATTCAACTCCCAAGTACCTATTGATACCCACAAGAGGGAGGAAATGAGAAAGGTGTATCCCCATTAGCCCCAACCACAATGAAGCTACTCTTTTGCTCCAGGATTGGACTGAGCCTGAGGTAAACAGGATGATCTCAAAGTATGACCAGGGCAGCTTCATGGTCTCAGTATGTCTTCATGGTATATGTGGCTAGGCACTTATCCTGATAAAATCCAGGAAAACAGGAACAGAAATCTGGAATGGAATATATTAGTAAACACACCCACCCTACCAACACCATTACCACCAGCACCATGCAAACTAGTAACAGAGGAAAGGATGACTTTGGTATTTCTGTCTCTTTTTTCCTATGCAAATTAATCTTGAACTACATTCTCCTTTTGCTTTCTGAACTCAGCACCCGTTGATCATTTCTAGTTCCTTAAAGTTCTTATTTGCCACAGGACTTTTGAACACACTTGCCATTGTTTGGAAAACTTTTTGATTTGTTTCCCCTCAGCCTGCTCAACTTCTATGTATCCTTCAGACATCTGTTTAAGTGATACCTTCTCAGGTTATATTCTACATCATTTGCCTACTTCCTCCTCAGTTAGATCACACTCCTTGTCATCTATACTTCTAGCTTTATGTTCTTACCTTTTATATCGCTTATTATAGGTAGACTTTCTATTTATTTATATAATGATTATTTAATATGTGACTCCCCTATGAGACATCTAGTTCCAAAGGAAAATAACCATTTCTGTTCAACTGCATCATTTTATTTTCAGAGTCTTCACTAGTATCTGGCACATAATAAACAATAAATATTTTTTAACTGACTGGCTAAATAATAGTAATAATTATAATATAGTAGCTATGAATTATGAAGGACCTGATAGCTACCAGATCTGGTGCAAAGCACTATTTCTAATCCTTACATAAATCAACACTGTGGGTTTTGTTACCCTGCATTTATAGATGACAGAATTGAATTTGCAATGAACTCTGTAAATGGGCCATATTCACAGTTAGGTAGCAGAGGATCTTCAGTGCAAACCCAGATGAGCTTGACACTACAGGCTGGACTTCCTCTACCATGTCATGCTGCTTCTCCTTTAATGTACTACTTCTTACTTAACCAAAGCCAAATTTCTGGCTGCCCTAACTCACATGCATATGGATTCTGTCTTTCCCAGCAGATGATGGAGTTTTGTTGACTGCTCTCCAGTCTGACGGTCTCCACTGGGGCACTGTCTTCAGGTACCACCTGCATCCCCCATCTTACACCCCTTAGGATGCATTTCCTTCCGAGTTCCTGCTGTTGCCAATTGCTCCTCTTCTCATCTCTGCTTCCTCAACACCACCCAGCAACACTCAGATGCTTACTTTGCTCTGAAAAGGAAAAATTAATTTTTTTCTTTCACTGAACCTGCTGGGAGATAACTTGTTTAAGGTGCCCTTCCTATGTTGACAGGGAACAGGAAACCCACCATCAGCTTCTCCACTTTTCCCTAGCTCCACAACATGACCAGAGCTTGGGAGGTTTCATCCAATTCTCATCCCATGGTAGCACCTTTCTGACAATGGCAGAAAACTGTTCAGTGGCTAACGGTGCTCAATCATCTAGATCAGAGACTCTTAATTTTGAGCACATACCCACATCATGGTTTATGGAGCCCCCTCCCTGAGTAGTTGATGCAATGGGTCTTGGGAGGAGCTTGAAACCTGCATGTCTAACAAGTTCACTGGTGGTGCTAATACTATTTACCCAGAAATCAGACTTTGAGGACAAATAAACTAAGAGCTCTCTATCTTGGCTGTACATGATAAGTCATCTGGAGAGCTTTAAAAAAATCCTTTGCCCACATCACTCCAAAAAAAGTAAATGAGAATTAATGGGAGTGGGTCTAGGCAGTGATGTTTGTAACACTACCTAAGTGGTTCCAATGAACAATCAAAGTTGAAAACCATGGTATGACATACAGGTTTGTTTTTTGTTTTTGTTTTTGCTTTCTCTTAAGAGTAAGTGTGCTGGGATTTAGCCAGCGCTGCAGTCTCTGAGGTCCCAAGTTCGATTCCCAGCACCACAAAAATGGGAGAAGGATGTGGCAATCCACTCCCAAGGCAATCCCGAAACAATCAGCCCTTGAAAACCCTATAAGGGTCTCTATGAGTTGGGCAAGACTCGACGGCACCTAACAACAACAACAACAACTTAAGAGTAAGGGAGAATATGTGGGCCTGAAGAAAGACTCTTCAAGATATGAGTGCTCAGGAGATATCATTAAGAATATCCCTGATGCTGTATCTTGCATTGTGGTTTGTGCCAGGCTGGTTCTTTCCTTCAAGCAAGCATGGTTAGGCACATGAAAATCAACCAAAAGCCTAGTGCCATGGTATATGTCTGCAATCCCAGTGATTAATGTCTTTGGAGGCTGAACCAGGGGGACTGCAAGTTCAAGTCCAGAGGCAGCCTATGCAATTTAACAAGATCTGTTTCAGAATAAAAATAAAAACAAATAAATGAAAAGGGTACATCTCAGTGGTAAAGCACTTGCCTAGCATCCTCAAGACTTTGGTTTCAAACCTCCAGTATTGCAAAACAAAAACAAACAAAAATCAACCAAAATATAAGTTCTCTTTCCTAATAGTTCAAGCAGCATCCCCAGGATTTACTTTAGATATCGTAGTTAGAGAAGGTATCTGAGGAGAGGAGATCTTGGATATGAATCTCAGATGATGGGATAAAGCCAGCCCCAGAAAAAAAAACTGCAAAAAGAGAATCAGTTGGCAGGAACACAGGCAATGCAAAGGTTGTGAGATGGACAAGGAGACTGTGGAAGCTCCCACAAGGCCATACAGAAAAAAAAAAAATCTAGAGCAAGCACCTGAACCTTGACAAGCTCATTCTAATTCCAATATTGTAAATGCATTCCCCAAACTGTTGATCCTGAGATAAGAACCATTCTGGTGATCAAAGGTCAGTTCTCTTGGCATTGGACCTTCACCAATTTGGACAAAGGGAGAACAGGTGAGCCATTTGACCTTCCTAATTCTTACCATGTGGGAGAAAGACATGGCAATCCACTCCCGAGGGCAATCCTGAAACAATCAGCCATTGAAAACCCTATGATGGACACAACTCAACAGCACCTAACAACAACAACAACAATTCTTACCATGGCTGAAGTATAGTCCTAGGGTTTTTTTCTCTTGACTAACTTTCTCCCTTTCAGAGTCAGGTCTTATTTCTTATACTTCCAGAATCAAGAAAGGAGTCTAAATTTAGTCCAAAGTTTGCTTTAGGTTATAATTTACTTAGCAAAAGTACAAAGAAAGGCTTGGGAATCTAATTCCCTCACTTGGGTCCTGGGGAGTGATCTTAATCCTCAGCATGGCCTTCGCAGACCTGCATGAAGTATGGTGCGTCTGGACTCATTGCCTCCTGGGAGGAAGGTTTCTGTGGACATTTGAGCTCCTACGGGCAAAAGCCTCTGAAGCCAAGAACTCAGATATAGAAGTCTAAAGTTTCCTACCACCCAAAATGGTTTTTCCCAGAAATAGGTTGAGACTGTGGTGCAAGTATAATTTGATACAGCCTTTTAGCATGGCATTTTGACAATATCACATTAAAATTAACCATGCATTTACCTTCCAAATCAGAATCTCTCTATTTTAGTTTATTCCTTAGAAAAATTATGTGCCCAATGGCATATCCAAGAATTTTCACTACAGAGTTTTTTATAATAATAGAAAGTTGCGGGAAAATGAACTCGGTATGATTAAGGAAATAGTAAAATTAGTTATGACATACTTATTCTATGGGTAAATGTGCCACAGGGGAATGACCTCAAGAATTGCTTTTAACATTTAAAAGCAAATTACATAAGAATGTGTAGTGTCCCTTGCTATTTATAAAAAAGTTAAGACATATACCAAAATCCATATTTCTATATGTAATATTTATATATATGAATGCACAGAAAAAAAGTATGGGAGGATATATACCAAACTGATGATGTTGTTGTTAGGTGCCAGTTAGTCAGGTACGACTCATTGTGGCCCCATGCACGACAGAATGAAACACTACCCAACACTATGCCATGCACACAGTCTTTTTGTTTGAGCCCATTGTTGCAGCTAATATGTTTCTTCTCACCTGCAGCTGTACCATAGTGGCATCTAATCCCTTCAAATCTTGGAAGCTAAGCAGGGTCAGACCTGGTTAGTACTTGGATGGAAGACCACCTGGGAACACCAGATACTGTAGGTGGGAGAAGGACCCAGAAACCCATTCCCAAAAAACAATCAGCCATTGGAAACCCTATGAATAGCAAAGAAGCACTGACAATGGTGTTTTGCCTGTTGTACGTAGGGTTGCTATGAATAGGACCCCAACTCAATGACACCTAACAACAAGAACATAAAATCTGGGTAGGGAATATGAGAGAAATGAGAAGGGAATGTGCAAATGTCAAAGGTGTTTGGTTTTCTTTTTTGTTTATTTGTTTACTGTGAAAATGTCTATACATTTGAATTTTTAGGAAATAGTATAACCATGCAACAGTGGACTATATGTATTTTGAAGGTTGGCAAGCATGCTTGATACATGGGAAGGGTTTAAAGGGAAGTGGAGTAGTGTTCCTGGGAAGTTGGGACTCATATTTCTGGATTTTTTTAGTTGTTGTTAGGTGCCATTTAGTTGTATCTGACTCATAGCGACCCTCATAGGGTTTCCAATGGTTGACTGTTTCGGGATTGCCTTGGGAGTGGACTGCCACGTCCTTCTCCCATTTTTGCGGTTCTGGGAATCGAACTCGGGACCTCAGAGACTGCAGCACAGTGCTCTACCAACTGAGCTAAATCCCAGCTCATTTTTGTGGATAGATAATACTTTCTCTGACCAGGAAGGTTGACAAGAGTCCTAGGAGGAGGCCTTTATGGCCTTGTTGAAGTCATGTCCTAAGCCATGGTCTTTCATCACCATGCTTGTTAGCTTGTCATTGTGACAATATATCTGAGAGAAACCATCTTGAAGGTGGAAAGGTCTATGCTGGCTCTTGGTTTCTGAGGTTTTAGGAGTTTAGCTCAGTTGGTAGAGTGCTGTTCTGCACTTTCTGAGGACCCAGCTTTGATCCCTAGCACTGAAAGACATTGGAGAAGGATGTAGCAGTCCGTGCCCCAAACAATCCCAAAAAATCAGCCATTGAAAGCTCTTTGAGGATCACTACAAGTCAGACAGGACTCGACGGCACCTAACGGCAACAGGGTGTGGTCAGTTGGTCCTGGCCCTTGGGGCCTTGGCAGAGAACATATGGTGAAACAAAGTGGCTCACCTCATGGCAGTCCGGAGACAGAGGGGGAAGTGGAGGGGCTGGGGACAAGATCTACTCTTCAAAGGCACACTGCCAATGACCATCTTCCTCCATCTGTGCCCCACCTCCCACCAGCTTGTTCAGCTATGAAGTCATCAATGGATTAGGTGATTCTACTGCAAATGTTAGTACCTTCAGGATCACATCTGCTCTTAGTAGTGCCATGAGCAGGGGACCAAGCCTTTCACACATGGGCTTTCAGGGACATTTCATATCTAAACCATAATAATCGCTGAAGGAAAGAGAAGACCTTTTGTGATGTAGAAGTTGAAAAGCTTTGTAAAACATCCACCTGATGGTCCATGCTGTGCCTTCTCCTGGAATGCTATTTTGAGAAGGCTTTTCCCTGAATGGGATTCTGAATCCTCACCCTAATACATAGCCTTCTGCACACCTGCTTGCAGCCAGGGAGGGAGCAATGCCCTGCCCCTTCAGTCTCTTTCCTCCCAACTGCTCATTGTATGCTTGGGATTCACTAGGCAAGTTCTGGTGGCATTGAGAGGCCCTGATTTACATTATTCCATACATTTCTCCTGTATGGAGCTAACTGCCTACCCTGGAAAGATGTCTTGGTGATGTCTGTAGAGAAAATATTAGATTGTTACACTAACTTTTAGTTGGAAGAAAGGGAAGATGGAGGCCAGTTTAAAGATGGAGAAGCACCCATGCTACATGCTAAAGGAAAGACCTGCCTTTGGTTTCCACATGTGGAAATAATTTAAGAAGCAGTGTCCTCTTATTTTTGCATAGACATCTGATGAAGATGTTCCCTTTGATAAAGTCCTCACAAAGAGGTGCTGGCTAAGGGCTTCTTGAAAAAGAAGTACAATTTCTCAAGTTCAAATTTTAATTTTTTCAAATAAAAAATGTAATCCAAGTGCTGTGGCACATACCTATAATCCCAGTCACTCAGGAGGTTGAGGCAGAAAGATCATGGGATTGAGGCCAGAGGCACCCTGTGCAACTTAACAAGACCCTGTCTCAAAATAAAGAATAAAAATAGGGGCTAGGGTGCTGCTGTGTGTTAGAGCACTTGCCTAGGGTGTGTGAGGCCCTGGGTTTAACACCTAGTACAGCCAAAAAAAAAAAAAAGTCTCTCTCTCTCTACATATATTTTTTATCTTTCTATATATAGATGTACATGTATAGTGTGTATACTTGCAGTGGTATAAAAAGCCATGATATAAAACTATTTTGATTGCAATAGATACTTGCCCAAGATTTGTAACTCCTTGAATTTTTTACACAAACAAGGTTTTCTTGACCTACACCATCTGCTTTGTTTTAAACAGCCATCTTGTGTTATAGTTTACATGCTATAACATTTCTAGTTTTAGTTGTATAATTCAATGGTTTTTGGTAATCTCTTTTCTATTTATCAGCCAACTCTACTCCATGCTGCTCTTTGCATAGTGAACCACTTTGGGCTCCCCTCCACTGCCTGGACAAGCACTCTTCATGCTATTAGCAGGCCCAGACTTACATCCCAGAATTTCACCTTCCTCAGCAGAAAGGCAGAAAGAGACTTTCCTCAAATAGCTAACCTGCTTGATACATAGTACAGACTCAGAAGTATTTGTTATCCTTCACCTTCTCTAGCCGCTGGGGACAGGAATACTGCACACACTTTAGTGCCAAAGTCTTGCTCTCGAGATGGTGTGACTTTTATCGTCAGGTGTCAGTGCACTTATATATATTTCCGTTAAGCTACACTTTGTGGTCCTTCATCTCTTATCCCTGAAATTGTTCAAGGCTTTAAAGTTATTAGAGTATTTAAATTTCCTTAACTGAACTAGAAACTTAAACAGGATAGGGCTTTCTCTTTTCAAAAGGTAATAAAGACAAAGAGGGTGGATCTGGTTAAATTTGGAACTATATCAAAAGAAAAAACTTTCAAAAGAGAGGGAAATTTGCCCAAGATTTCTTAGCTATTGAAAGGTGAATTGAATCCTGAATCCAGATCTTAGGACTCCTTCTCTTTTTACCATAAGCCTTCAAGACCAGTGGAGGAGAAGGAAGACTAGAATCAGTTCAGCATAAAAGAATTCAAGGAGTACTTTAGTAGGTGGGATCAGATTGTGCCATGATCTCAGAATGTGAATGCAGCAAAGAAAAGGAACGTGACAAAAAAGTCAAGTTCCAAATATGCAAATGTCCAGTATTAGTATACAAGGAATCCAGATGGAACTTCGTTGGAAGGAGTTTAGCAAGATAAGTCTTTAACACATTAATGAAAGGTTTTCATGAGAGTGGGTCTAGAGGCCACTATTGCCAAGTAAGACATCACCAGAGTTAGAGGCTGGGGGATGTAGCTCAGTGGTAGAGTGCTGCCTTAGCATGCAAAAGGGCCTGGGCTTGATCCTCAGCATAAATAAATTAAACAAATAAGTACTAAATATATAAACAAACAAACAAATAAATAAGCAAACAAACAATGGAAGTGAGAACCAACATCTTTTTATGGTTTGCTGATTGATCCTGTGGTTCTATCTTCCAACAAAGTTTAGTGACTTGATGATGATATCTTTCGTCCGATTTTCCCCTTGACATATTTTAAATGCTCAGGAAATTTAAAGGCTTACAAAACAGATTAGTTGGTGTTAGTCAAGGGATGGCTTTGTAGGAGAAGGCTTGGAGAATTAATGTCCTCCTTTTTTCTTCAGCGAGGAAATGATATCATTGAAATACAGAGAAATGGTACAGTATGTCTGGAGTGTAAGATAGGTCCCTAGTATTGACTGGTTGGATGAAAGGATGTGTGAGCCCAGAGCACTAACTTCTGGGCTTCAAGATATGGGAGAATTACAGAAAGTCACAAAGTAATATCATTGATACATCCATACATCGTAACTAATTTGCAAAGAAATGAATCAGCCTTTGCAGTTAATTAACTGCTGTATATAAATTCCATGGAAAGTGACTAGGTTTTTTTTTCCCAGTGACAATCAGTCTGTGCAAGAAATAAAAATCCTTGGTGTCAAGCTTTTCAACCCTAATCATGCTAAGTTGTCTTACGCTGTGGCAGTTTACTACTATCTCTTTCTTTGTTTATTCTTTCTAATGGAGGTTTATTTTTTCCACTGGTGACTTTTACAAAATCACAAAATCTGCCTAAAACCATCTCCTGTTGCACAGGTTTTGACAGTTTCTTCCTACTTTGAATGATGAAGAAAAGAGCATTCCTCTTTATCCCAGGCTGCCTTCTCCTCATACCTCCTATCGCCAAACCTTTATCTGTTATACCTTTGTACACCACCAAGATCAACCATAGGTCTTCAGATGTTCTATAACTTCAGTTTAGTTTTCTGCTCATTTTCTGTTTATCGATTCTAAAGTTGGAAAAGTCAATCAGTATGTATACTATTACTGTGACACTGCAGAGACGAATATTGGGCTGGGATTTAGCTCAGTGGGTAGAGCACTGCACTGCAGTCTCTGAGGCCCTGAGTTCAATTCCCAGCACCGCAAAAATGGGAGAAGGGCCTGGCAATCCTCTCCCAAAGCAATCTCGAAGCACTCAGCCATTGAAAACCCTATGAGGGTCGCTATGAGTCGGATACCGACTCGACGGCACCTAACAACAACAACAACATGTCTACAATGTCACGCTGATGGCACTCCAGAAGAAAGAGTTTCCTTTCTTGCTAGTACAACCCTAACTACATCCATGCCTTATTTAATTTTGATTCATATTAGTGTTTATATATTTTATTTTCTTGGCATTTCTGACTGTTCTTTCTTCTTTCCTTTCTTTCTTCGTTATTTTTGTCACCACTTCTCCTTCTCACCTTTCCTTCCCATCTTTCTTTTCTTTCCCCTCCCTCCCTGTCTCTCTTCTCTCTTCCCTTCCCTTTCCTTCAGTTCCCTTTCCTTTCTTTCTGCTCCCCTTAGTTTCCTTCCTTTCATGTCTCTTTCCTTCCTTCCTTCTTCTTTCCTTCCTTCCTTCATTTTTCTTTCCTTTCTTCCTTCTTTCCTCTCTTCTTTTCTTCCTTTGTGCTTTATTGTAGATCCATAAGCTTTTCTTAGTTGCACTAACTCTTTTATCAAAGAGAGAATTTTCAAAATTTTTAGAGCTTTTATAAATTCTAGGCACTTTTAGTTTTGGATCCCTACCTCTCACCCTTTGAAACATATTATAAAGTACCATCACATACTACTATATTGTGGACCATTATTTAAAAATTTATCATTCTGATCCTGCAATTTAGATTTAAATTATTGAGTTTGATACTCTCTCTATATATGTGTATGCATATACACATATATACACATGCATACAGAGAATAGAAATGGATTTAATGTGTCTATAGATTATATTGCCTGCAGCCATAGCCCTGTGGCATCCTATCCTGTCAGATCTTGGAAGCTAAGCAGGGCTGGGCCTGGGTAGTACTTGGGTGGGAGATGGCCTGGGAACATCAGATCCTGTAGGCTTGGGAGAAGGACCCAGGAGCCCACTCCCAAAAATCAATCTGCCATTGAAAACCCTATGAATAGCAGAGAAGCGTTGACAATAGTGTTTTACCTGTTGTATATAGGATCTCTATGAGTTGGACACTGTCTCAAAGGCACCTAACAACAACAACAACATAGATCAGCCTGGGGTTTAGCTCAATTGGTAGAGTGCTGGTCCTCACTCTCTGAGGACATGGGTTTGATCCCCAGTACCACAAAAACAGGACAAGGACATGGCAATGTACTCCCAAAGCAATCCTGAAACAATCGGCCAACTATGAGGGTTGCTCTGAGTCAGACCTGCCTCGACGGCACCTAACAAGAACAACAACAAAATGGATTGTATCATTCAGAACTGTTTTATGCACATTTATGATGACAAATGTGTGGGCTTTTCCAACACTGACAACACATTCTCTAACACCAACTTATTCAGTTCTGAGAGCAAGTGCTCAGAGTTAGTGCAGACTTCATAGGTTAAGGGCTTAGTCTCACAGGACTGATCCCATTTCAGATAACAGTTGCAAGTCTCAAGTCGCACTTCTGACCCAGTGACTGTGAACTCTGGTTTCTATGAGGCTTTCCTCAGATTAGGATAGTTTATGAAACTCCAGGAAACACTTTACTTATTATGTTTACTTGTTTATTATGAAGTATGCTACAAAGGATGCAAATGATCAACCAGAGTAAGAGGTATTAGGGAAAGGTCTGGAAGGTCCTGAATCCAAGAGATTCAGTACTGTGGGGCTGGAGTGTGCCCGCTTCTCAGAGTGGACACATTCACAACCCAGAAGATCTATGAATTCCATCACTGAGGGGGTTTATGGAGATTTCACAACTGTTGTTAGGTGCTGTCAAGTCGGTATCCGACTCGTAGTGACCCTACATACAACAGGGGAAACACTATTGTCAGTGCTTCTCTGCTGTTCATACGGTTTTTAATGGCAGATTGATTTTTGGGAGTGGGTTACAGGGCCTGTCTCCCAAGCCTACAGCACCTGGTGTTCCCAGGCAGTCTCCCATCCAAGTACTAACCAGGCTTGACCCTGCTTAGCTTCCGAGATCTGACAGGATCAGATGTCACAGGGCTACGGCTGCAGGCTTCATAACATAGGCATAATTAAATTCTTATCCATTGGTAGTAAACTCAATCCCCAGACCCCTCACTAGAAGTCTTGCGGTGGGGAACTGAAAGTCTCAGTTCTCTAATCATGCCATGGTATTGTGTTGACCAGCTCCCAACTTTAGGTTATCTAGGAGCCCCCAGCCATCTGGCATTTCATTACCATGCAAAAGACACTCTTACAAGTACAAAGAATATAAGGGTTTTAGGAGCTGTATGCTAGGAACCAGGGACAGAGATAAATATAAGGACAGAAGACACTCATCACCCCTGTCCATCAAGAAATTACAAGAGTTTTAGAAAAATTTGTCAGGAACTGGGGACAAAGAGCAAAAGTATACATTTTATTATACCATTATCATATAGATCTACTATATATTATCTCTCTTTCTCTCTCTCTGTCTCACACACACATATCCATGTGTCTATTTTATCTATATTACATATGGATAAAATGTGTGTGCCTGTAATAAGTTTTCTTTTTCTTATCTATAAAAG
Organism: Pedetes capensis; assembly: GCA_007922755.1. Lineage (NCBI taxonomy): Eukaryota > Metazoa > Chordata > Mammalia > Rodentia > Pedetidae > Pedetes > Pedetes capensis. The sequence continues at coordinate 91,266 of VMDO01006351.1, forward strand.
ATTTTCATGCAATTGTAAAGAGGCCACTGAGCTGACAGGACCATTGCCATCTTGGGTAGATCCCCCACCCCCTTTGAGAAACTATACATTGGAAGAATTTTTTAACTGTCTGATTTTAGCTGCCTGATAAATTGTTAATTCTTAACCATTGATTGATTGCCTGTTAATCACCTGTTCTGCCACTGTTCCACCCTGCTTGCACAATGTATAGAACTACTACCTGAGTGATTGTGTGTTTTGTTTTTGTTTTCATGCCAACTGCTTATACAAATCATGCCAGGACCTTAGAGATTATATACAAATCATACAACTTGGAGATTGTAAGCTTGCCAAAATTTGCCTTTATAAGTCCCCAGCAACTCTTCCTTGGGGCCATGGGTTTTGGAGAGACACAAGTCCTCCATAGCCACCAGCTCAATAAAGATTCCCTTTAATTGGCTTTTTGCTCCTTGTGATGTGTTTCTGATCTCAGGTTACAACAAATTAAGAAACTCATAGACCATATTCAGTATATCTGAATGCACACCCAATAAAAATAGCCTTGCTGTTGTTATTGTTGTTAGGTGCCATGGAGTTGGTGATCCTGTTGTACGTAGTGATCGTATACCAACAGGCAAACCACTATTGTCAGTGCTTCTCTTCTATTCATAGGATTCTCAATGGTGGATTGATTTTTGTGAGTGGGTTGCCAGGTCCTTCTCCCAAGCCTACAGTATCCGTTGTTCCCAGGTGGTCTCCCATCCAAGTACTAACCAGGCCCAGCCCTGCTTAGCTTCCAAGATCTGACAGGATAGGATGCCACAGTTCTACAGCTGCAGGCAAAAATAGCCTTAGGTATACAATATTACTGATGGGATGTTTGAGGTCAGCTTTATTCTCACTCTTTGTAAGAAGCTATTCTGCACCATGGAAAGTTTTTGGATTGCCTCTTTTTCTTAATTCTTGAAATTCTGCAGTAATATTCCTGTGTTTGGTCATTCCTTTCTTATGATACCAGGCATTTAATATACCCTTTCAATGCTAATGTATATGACCTTTATTTCTCTGCAAAATTCTCCTCTATTATGAGTTTGATATTTTCACTCCTTCTAGTTTCTCTTTTTTCTATATCTTCAAATATAGGATAGAATTATATTAATAGCTACATGATGGTCCGTTAAATAGATATGCCCTCATCCTAATGTGATAAACCTAGGTTGCTATAAAAAACATTTTTGTATATTTGTTCTCCTTTTGAATTATTTCCCCAGGAATAATATTTATTGGGGCAAAGACTGAAAGACTTTATGTAGACTTGCTTGAGACCTCTGACATCAAAATCCCTCTTTGAAGAGCACCTTCTAAACATCATAAGCCAGTCTGGGACCTGTGGCTGCTCCCTGCTGGAATTCAGGCCACAAAGACACTGCCCCATGGAGAAGCAGACTTACTCTCATGGTAGTTCATATGTTATGCAGACACCCATGAGGCTAACCCCCATTCTCTTCGCAGCTCTAGCTGTCTTACAGGTGATATATCTGATTTAATGCCTGTCCCAGGCCTAGGCAACCTCATGTGAAAGGCTTTGCCTTGTGCTATTCTGTCTACCTGCTTGAATGGGCCAAAAGTATTCACCACACCATTGAATGTGACTCTCCCCAAATCCTTGATCCTTAAGGAATCTGTAGACAGCTGTACCTTTAGAGCTAGAAAAAACTCCAGGCCCCATTCCAGGCCATTCCAGTGTCCGGACTTTTAAAGCCACAAAGTTACCTTATAGTATGTGTCTCCCTGGATGTGGCGCAAAATAGGGCTATGAATTTTTATTTTTATTTAACAAGAAAAGAGACAAATCATAAGGCTTAGTTTGTAAGCTACAAAGGATTATTTGGTGACAAAAAATGCCATTTTCCCAGTTGAAGAGTCATGGTGAGTTAGGGGTCTACATGACTTATGAAAAATGCTGCCGTGAAAGGCAGATCCTCTAGCTGCTGCAGATCCTGTGCTGCTTGGACCAGGTAAGGAAGCCTGGGATGTGAGTAAAGCTCACAGTAATGGTCAACCTACTAAATATCTGCCCCTTTGTCTGTTTTTATAATAGTTCAGCACCATCAGTGCATAGGTATATGCTCCTATTGGCTTCCCACTCAGCAGCACTCCAATACCTGGGTCCTCTGAGACATCTCTATTAGAATATTTTGAATCAATTTTGCATAGTTGAGAACTCCAGGTCATTTAGTCATCTGTTCAGCAGCCATTTATTGTGTCTTTATTATAAGGCAACATAGTATAGTGGACAGAGGTTGGAATCTGAAAGGCACTTCATTGTATCAATTTCCAGGTGTGGGATCTTGAGCCTCATTTAGCTTTGATTTCTGCATTTATGAAATTCTAACCACTTGAAATACAGTATTTATTCAACTGACAACTAAGAGAACCAGATTAAAATATCACCCAGATGTTAGAACAACTGGTTATATAAGATAAACACTATGGATATAGCAAAGATTTTAGTGTAAAATTGGAGAACATACCCAAACATCTGGTAAATTTTATTTCATCAATTGGATACTGTGAAAAAGAATCAAATAAGATCCTAGAAATTAAAAATAGAGAAGCAGAGATGAAGGATATCTTTAATGCATTCATTAGTACACTTGACACAGAAAATAGTGAATTTGAAGATAGTTTGAAAGAAATTACAAAAATGGAATTGGATGTAAATAAAAATGGGGATAATAAGTGGTTTTGGACAGCTTATCCAAGTGAAAATACAAAGAGGAACAAGAGTAAAAACTAAAAACAGATAATTCAAAAATTAGGAGACAATAACTTACTAACACATGTAACTGGAATCAAAGACAACTAACCCAGGAGTTCAAGATGTTCAGGCAATGCCAAGCAAGATAAGTAAGGAGATACACATCTTGTTTACATGTGTACACACACACACACACACACACACACACACACACTCTTGCCACAATATTCCAATTGTTGAAAATCAAGTATGAAGTTGAAATCTTGAAAAGCACGAGTAAAAATGTGTTACTTACTGAGGAACAGCTGTAAGAATTAAAGCAGACATTGGCAGAAACTTAATAAGCAGGAAGAAAATCAAGTGACATCTTCAAAGGGCTGAAAGAAAAGGAAAAAAGAAACAGAGGAATACCCATCATCCTCTACTACTTCACACAGAACCCCCACCCATAAAAGCAATTTGATCATGGAGAAATTTTTTTATATAACCAAAAATTAAGAGAATCCATTATCAGTAAAACTGTGCTAAATGAAAGGTTAAAAAGTTCTTCAAAAAGAAGAAACATTATACAAGGCAACAATTTGGACTTACAAAAAAGAGGATAATTGACTGCCTAAACCAAAAAGATTTAGCAACGCATATGTGCTCATAGCATTTCTAGAAGTAAAATTGATGGTGACAATGGTATAATGGATGGAGAGGAGAAATTTGGAGTGTGATTTTGTAAGATCATGAAGAAAAATGAACAAAGTTCTCTGCAAGTTTGGAGTACTGAATGATTTCTTAAGAACACAAAAGTCATAAAACAGAATTTTAAAAAAATGGTAAAGGGGAGTTCATCAAAATTGAAAACTTTTATTCATTTTTAAAATGATATCACAAGCTACAGTCTGGTAGAAAATATTTGGAAAAATATATACTTCATTAAAAAGACTTACATTCATGCTATATAAAAGATTCTCAAAACTTAATACTAAAAAACACATCCCCAAATTAAAAATAGAGGAAAAATTTAAATCTCATTAATGAAGATATACCACTGATTTTAAAAGGACATGCAAAGATCACTAGTAATTAGCAAAACAGAAATTAAAGCCATAATCAGATATAAGTGCATGCTTACTTAGAAGACAAAAACCTAACATTGGCATACATAAATGAAGATGCAGAACAAAGAGAATTCTCATAACATTGCTGGTAAGAACAAAAAATAGCACAGTTACCTTGGGAAAATGCCAGTTTCTTAGTAAGTTAAATAGACCAAGCAATTCTATACATGAATGTTGTCACTGAACTTTTTCATAATTACCATATCCTGGAAATAAATCAAATGTCCTTCCTCTGGTGATTGGATGAATAAACTGGCATATCTACATAATGGAATATTTTCTAGCAAAAAAGAAGGTCTGTGCTACTAATATACTCAACAATGTACTAGACTTAAGCCAGATTTGAAGTGCAAAATTAGATAGAAATGGAATAGAAATCAGGCCAGTGGCTTGGCTTGTGGGGAGCAATTGTCTATCAAGAGGCACTGAGGAGATTTGGAAAAGATGAGTTGTCCCATATCTTGATTATGGTGGTGATTATATATTCATATGTATTTGTCAACACATGTAAACTGAAAGAGGTAGACATTATTGTGTGCAAATTGTATCTACATTTTTAAATGCTTCCTTTCCAAACATTTTGGGATTTTTATTTATCTTCTTTGTTTGATTGATTTCTAATTTAATTCCTCTAGTCAGAGAACACACTTGGTGTGAATTCAGTACTTTGCAATTTATTAAGACTTTCTTTATGGCCTAGCAGCTGGTCTATTTGGTAAATGTTCCATTTGCACTTCAAACAAATGTGTATTCTGCATTTCTTGAATGCACAACAACAAAAACATCAACATAATAACCTAAAACCTAAGTGGCTAGTAGTTACTGTAACTGGTAAATACAAACTGTAACCCTTGGAATTCATACCTTTCATCTTAGTTGTTATGTACTCTTCACCTGTCTGATTCCTTGATAATAAGTGCCAGCTTCAATAGGGCCAGCACAAGTAAGATAGAAAATTCAATGATAATTCTGTGGTTCTTTTTCTTTTTCTTTTATTTTTATTAGTAGTTTTTAGTGTACAACTTAATGGGTCTCATTATGACATTTCCATATATGTATTTCATTGTTCATTGCTCATCTTAACTATCCCCCTTACCCTCTCATGACTCTCCTCTCCCATCATTTCCCCCCTCTACCAATGGTCCCCGTTCAACTTGCATGTCTTTTTTGTGAGTATATGTGTACATCCCAATTTTGCCATAAGCACAACATACGGGATGTGTGGTTCTTTGTTATTCTTTATTCATTAGCCCATTCCTTTACTACTTCCCACCTGAGAACAAGAACCTATGGTGGTGAAGTTCTTCTGAATCCAACATGTTATGAGGGATGAAGATGTAAAAATTAATGACTCTTGATTTATCTTATAATGAGGACATTTGAATAAGAATGCACAAAAATGGCAACAATTGACCTAAGGAATACCTTATTTAAAGAAAGAGGTATATTTTGGGATTGACCTATACTCAATTCAGCTATATCGTTTACACTGGGTGTCACCTGAAATAATTTACTCAGCCATCCTGAGGTTCAATTTTATCCCCTGTCAGATGGAGAAAATGATACAGCCTGAATTTCTGGGATTATTGTGAGGATCACATGAGATAACACATATAGTACATCTATCTCCATGTAGCAGGAATGCTCATGATGGACTGTACTCAGAGTCAGGATGTCTGGCATGAAGTTAGAAGTAGATTTTGTTTTTCTAGGACATTGACTGAGTTTAGACACTGATGTGACTATTAGGAGAGACTAGGAACCATCTCCCACGACACAATGGAAATCAGAAGAAAGAGGCCCACTCCCCAGAAACAGAGTTTATGCCATTTTCTTTTCATTGGTGGTTGATTACATGTATGTGCTGTGCTGATTTGTGAAACTTTCAGGGTGAGGTTTGAAGATGGGATTATTAGAAGAAGATCTCTCAGTAGGAATTATTTCCCAATCCCCTCCCCTGACAGCAGCTAGAGAGCATTTTTTTCCCCTAAACAGAGATTGAGAAGAAATAATATAGAACCAAGTTCTCTTTGGAATTGCCCATTCTATTTTATGTAACAAATGTGATTTGATCCCCTATTTCATGCAACCCTGAGCTATAGCTTATTGCACACTTTACCTCTTAATGCTTAGACCATCTAGGACAAGGACCCTTTGAAATTTTAATAAATTTGCGTTTTCTTTATTTCACTGGAGCTTTGACAAATTCTATGCTAGATCTCTAAGTGGAAGACTGATGGCTGTCTCTGCAAACACGGGTGTTGGGAAGGAGAGATGGCCCATGAATGGAGTTGCTTCATTGTAAGTTCAAGTTAGGGACAGGTGCTAAGCAAACTAGATAGCATATTTTATGATCTGGACTTCTGTATATTGAATGAAGAAAAATCAGAGCCAAAGAAGCATTTCTTAAACTTCTGAATTTTGGTATACTAGTTAGAAAAGGCAGAAAAGGAATTAATCCACACACTGCAAATCAGACCACTCAGGTTCCACTCCTCCTGTCATTCATTAATTAGCTGCCTGGTCTCTTGTGTCCTTCTTTCTTCCTTTATTAACTGATGATGGTAGTAGTGGCTGCTTTATAGGTATAGTATAAAAAATACATGAGTTTTGATAAAGAAAGCACACAGAACAGTGCCTGACATCATAATTTCAACCAAACTTGAAAATGACTTTATGAGAGATGAGTAGTTTATATCAAATTGACAGAAATTAAGAAATGGAGGCTCAGAGAGTTGGAGCAACTTGTCCAAAGCCACATCATCAATAAATAGAAGAGCTGATTCTGAATTCAAGACCCTTTCCATCCTACTTCCTTATGACACTAGGGCACACTTGGGCTCTGGTAGATTGGATTTACCACAAACTCTATGAAGGATACTCCTGGGGAGAATGAGATGTGATAGAACAGGGCTGAGATCTTCTGGTTCCAATACCAGCTACCTGGAGAACTTGGGTCAACCCTTGCTCTCTTTGATTTGGTTTTCATATACAACAAGACTGAATAAATGGTACATATCAGATATTCAATTTCCCCATCCTTAGGACAAGTCATGATTTTCTTCCTTCTTTCCTAACTGGAAATGGTTGTGAATTCATTTCAGTTCTTTGTCTTTCCTAAAAGCCATCAGAGCAGAAGGCACACTAAGTTCAAGGAACCTCTGAGCAACTCTTAGTGGCCAGTGGTGTCTGTGAAGAGAGTTCTACACCACAATCTGGTAAAGCTTGGGGTTTCTCATCTGTCAATCCTGGTTTCCTTACTCTGTTATTCCAACTTTGTCTCTATACATTCTCCTCAACCCAACAAATAGCCCTTTTGACTCAACTCAGGTCTAACATATTAGTTTGAATTTACTGGCTAATTTTCTTAAACGGGATTTATAGGTCATTAATCTCTGGCAACCTCTTTGTATAGACCTGCTGAGATGGAACAGATTGAGGGGCTGTGGGTATGTGTGTACACATGCATACATGCAAGATTCTGTTTACATTTTGCCAGAGTTACAGTCTAAAACCAAAGTCTGGAATTTCCCCCTTTCCCTCAACCAAAGCATCAAGTTACCCTCCCTTGCCAACCAGAGATCACATTTCTCAGTGAAAGATAAAATCAAGTTCAATTGTGGGAGGGAAACTGTTAGCATGTGCTAAAATTTGGATGTTTCATTTTCAGTAAAACTAAGGACTCTCGGGTGCTAATGAATAAGCCCAGAAAGCCTTTCATCTTCCATGCTAGAGATAAGAGGACATAAAGCTGTGTCTCAGGATTTGCAGGGTGAGGGTTGGGCGCTTCAAGAGACATTTGAGGGTAGTGCTTTCATGAGAGGGGCCTAAGGCACAGAGAAAAGAACATAGTAGAAAAGTTAGATGATCAAAATTTCAATATAAAATTGTTTATCTGTGCCACATTAGATAAATCCTTTTTTATCTAGAGTAACTATATATTTTAACTTCCAAACCAAGACACTCTTGAGAATAAAAGGTGGTTGGTTCTGTCAATGACTGTCCCATGTTCTCTCTGCATACAACCTTCCATCACCCTCTTCCTATACTTCCTTACACCCCAAGTATCTAGCTTAAATTGTAAAGCTGAAAAAGCTAAATCTATGTGGGTTTTGTAAAGCTGGCTGAGTATTGGATATTTTGGGCAGGGGCAGTTGACCATCTGTAATGCCAGAATAATTATAGCTCACATTTGCCCATGACCTTTCCAAGCAAAGTTAGGTACCCAGAGTGGCCACATTTCCTCCAGAGCATTTGGAATGTTGACAGGCAGACCCAAGCAATTTCATGCTCCACTTGCATGGTCTTTAGTGGGAAGGAGGGATTGGGATTCAGAAGAGGATTGCAGGATACCATCAGAGAGTTCCTGGTCTTTGCTGAAAACGGAAGTCCCCACTTGTGTTACTCTAGCTCCAAACAACACTTTAGGCATGCTATGCATAGTGGTTGCCTGGGGACCAGAAGTCTCAGGTTACCAGAATTAGGCAGCTTAGCCAGGAAAATCAACACCCCACTGCTAAAGGTTAAGAGTTTATCCAACTACTTTTTTTCAACTGCTTGGGCTTTTGCTACAGGCCTACAATGTGATTTGGGGACAGCCTATGTCCTTTGGGCCTCAGCCATTAGGGTCTTGACTATGAGAGCGTGCATGAGCCAGAAACAAAATCACTAGAAGTAAACACTTCTGAGAGAGTTAGAGTCACAGACTCATAAAGGCCAGGTCTTTAAGTCACCTCACACCATGCCAGGTGCTAGTGAAGGAGTCCAGGAGTTCCCAGTCTCTCACTGTCCAGAAGTGGAATGTGCTAGATTTCAGGAATGTTCTCCCATAATAATGTTTAAAATTCCTTGCCTTCCATGTAGCTCTTTTGTGTCCTTTGTAGAGTCATCATCAATATCTTTTTGAGTGTAAATGAGACTAATTTATGTGACCCTTGGACCCGTAATAAAGGAAAACTTCTCCCTTGGGGCAGCTGAGAACAAATGTGATTTGGGAGATAATGGCAGACAGGACATCTTACCATCAATGGATGCCAAAAGAAAGGAAAACAACCTGAAGTTGTGTGATACCATTTGAGTTCTTTGTATAGCATACATGACTCACTAATCTTAAATTCTGCCATTGAAAATCCTATGAATAGCAGAGAAGCACTGGCATAGTGCTGGGCATGGCACAGTATATGGTAGTGTTTAGTCAGCTGTACATAAGGTCACTATGAGTTGGACCTGATTTGATGGCACCTAACAACAACAATCTGAAAGTGTTTGGTTTAATAGTCAATATATCTGCTTTTGAGTTGACACCATTCTGAGCTGAATTTTTTGTTGCATAACCAGAAGATCCCTCCTGATACAGAAAGACAGTGATATGTCCAAGGTCACATACTAGATAAAATGTCTAGGACTTATGTTAGAAGCTTTCATATTCAAGTGGAATTATTTCCCCTACATGCTTCTAACTATTCTCCAGAATACGTGTGCCAATGACAGTCCATTGGCAACCCAAAGTCAATTGCCTACACTGATACCTGCACCAAAGTGCACACATAGGAGATATGTCCTTCAAAGGGACGGGCCTTTCCTTCTTAAACTCTTCTCAGAAGGAAATTGCAAGGATAATTTTATTCTTTTTCAAATACAAATTTGAATACTTTGCCTACTTATCATACTGGACAATACCAGAGTTTGCAAAAGAATTCAGTCTGGTGAGCTTCAAAGAAAGAAAACCTAGGACTCTCCTATGCACTGAGAGCACATATCTCAAGCTATAACATGGGATAAGAGATCACCATGTCCTACATATTCCCAGGGGGAGACTTAAGTCAATGTGTGGAAAAATACAGACAGGCAGATTTTGAAGCAACACAGAAGTCACTAAGAACTTGGGCTGTTTTCAATAATGTGAGGTATTTGTTGTTGTTGTTGTTAGGTGCCGTCGAGTCGAGTCCGACTCATAGCGACCCTATGTACAGTAGATCAAAACACTTGCCGATTCTGTGCCAGGCAAACCATCTTATTTATGTTTAAGCCCATTGATGCAGACACTGTGTCAATCCATCTGGTGGAGGATTTTCCTCTTTTGCGTTGACCTGCCACTCTTCCAAACATGATGTCCTTCTCCAGGGATTGTTCTCTCCTGACTACATGTCCGAAATATGTAAGACGCAGTTTGGCCATTTTTGCTTCCAAGGAGCACTCTGGTTGTACCTCTTCTAGGACAGATCTGTTGGTTCTTTTGGCAGTCCATGGTATATTCAATAGACGTCTC
>VMDO01006352.1:0-46209 GCA_007922755.1 Pedetes capensis
AAAAAAAAAAAAAAAAAAAAAAAAAAAAAAAAAAAAAAAAAAAAAAAAAAAAAAAAAAAAAAAAAAAAAAAAAAAAAAAAAAAAAAAAAAAAAAAAAAAAAAAAAAAAAAAAAAAAAAAAAAAAAATTCTTAAAGAATCTAACACCAAATAAGAGAATTAAGGGAGAAAAATTAGTAGTGCAAATAGAAAAATATCTAAAAATGAATATAACTCATTGTTACTGATTCAAAAGGATGCAACATCCATAAGAAACAGACAAGGTATCTACGCACCCGGATCTAGCAGCAGGGATACAGTAGAGGACAAGACATAAACAAGATAATTTCTTAAGTGCCATGGTACTAAGGTGACAAAAGGCCTGAGGAAAAGAGGAGTACTTAATATAGATAGTCAGATTCGGCTTCCTTGAGAAGATAATGTTGGAGTTAAAACATAAATAAAGGAGGAGAAATCTTGAATGACAAGAGGTATCCAACATGCCAAAATCATGCGCAGGCAAGAACAACAATACAGTGCCCAGGGCAGGCAGGACCAAGCTGAACTTCAAGGAAACTAAAAGAGATTCCAGTGTAATAAACAAGGAGGGAAAAGGCAGATGACAAGACAAGATTGATCACACTGGGCATTGCAGACTAATGTGAGAAATTTAGATTTTATTCCAAGTCCAAAACAAAGCCATTAGAACAGGCTTTAGCAAGGAACTGAAGATCTGGTGTATATTTTTAAAAGACTGCTTTGGCTGCAATATGGAAAATAGATTGGAAGCAGGCAAGAATGGAAAGAACTGTGGAGATGTGATCTAAGGACACCAAGTTGTACTACAGTATGTACTGTGATTTCATTTATGCTTTCAAAAAAAGATGTGATATGTATTATCGAACTGATCAACTTTTTCTAGCAAGAGTGTATTCATGTATTACTTATATTTTTGAAAAATTAACAAACTAGACTGAACCTGTGTTTTGTTAAAGATATTGTTGTTTAAATAATCACTCACAATGAAAACTCCTGTTCTAAAGAATATTTTAAAATACTATAGACCTCTCACATTTTATAATTAACTAGTCAACTAAATCAGGAAAGAAAAGCAAAATGACCCTGCTTCAAATGACTGTGAATGCTATAACCTGAAGGTACAATCAAATACTGTAGGGCACTTGGTAATATAGATTCTAAAATTTAAAACAGTCCTTATCTTTGTTGATGCTGTATTGTTGTTTAACGGTGCTAGGCACAAACCCAGGGCCTCACTAAGCAAGTATTCCTCTGAGATACACCCCCTACCTAGTCCTTACCTTCTATATGTAGTAAGATATTTATAAATGAAATGATAGAACATCTGATATGCCTCAAAATAACCCATGGTTATGGATGAAATAAGACCAGTAATGAACTTGTAATTGTTGAAGCTGGAAGACAAGTACATGAAAGTTCATTATAATGATCCCTACTTTATAATGGTCTGAAATTTTCCACATTCGTTTATTTTAAATCCCTTAAGAGACTAGGGTTGGGGAAATGAGAACAGGACCAGGTAGTGTATTTTTACTTTTTTAAAAGATAATTTCTAATATAAATTATATACCCACAAACATTTATAGCTCCTAGTATGAGGTCTACAAGATTGTGCATCACTCATGTAGAGAGAAAGACACAGACAGAAATTATGGTAAATTATACCAGAGAATGAACTAGGTATCATACAAGAATGATCAAAGTGCTACATGTGAGCTACGGAACAACCTAGGGTTTAGGTTCCAAATTACAGTGACAGTAGGGACAACTGTATGGGCATGTTGATTGGTATCTGTGCGTCCTCGGGAAGAGAAGAAAGGACATTTCAAACATCTCCCATTACATTTCTCAGAGACAAAGATCAATGTATTGAATAGAGGACTGCTTGAGGAGGAAAGTTGGGTACGAGATAACCGATAAATCAAAACAGGAAAATGCTTTCCTTAATCATTCATGAAAATGTGCAACAGGAAAGACGTAACAGGGAATGAATTAAGAACCTACTATGTGCTGGATGGGGCTGGGTTTAGCTCAGTTGGTAGAGTGCTGCTTCATACTCTCTGAGGACCTAGCTTAGATCTCCAGCACAGCAAAAACAGAAGAATGTTGCCATCCACTCCTGAAGAAATCCTGAAACAATTAGTCATTCAAAACCCTCTGAGGGTCGCTCTTGATGGCACCTAACAACAACAACAACAACATGTGCTGGATACTGCTATCTAGTTCATTTCTCTCATTACTTTTATAAGTAAGGAAACTGATGCTCAAAGAAGCTGCCCATTCTGCCCAAGGATATACAATGACTGTCAAAACTTCCAAAGCTCAGCTTTCTTTTCAGCCCAATCTTTTCCCCACATAAAGCAAACTAACCTTTCCATGTTACTAAGCTTAACATGCTGGCTTCATTCACTTACCCCATCACTGAGCCATAAGGCTGAAACAGAAGTCTAGTGGAGCCAAGAATGCATTTGCACAGTTCTTTGAACTGCTATGTTAAGTCATGTCACACTCTAACCCCCAATGTTGAGTTACTTACTTTTCAAACTACATTTCAATTGCCTTGTAGGACTAAAAGAGGTATTCAGCATTTCTCTGTCCCTTCAGAATAAAATTCTAATCTTTATTATAATTTGATCCAATATAATTTTCATTTATTTATATAGGTTAACATCACTTCCTCTATGAAGATTTCCATGGTCCACCCTAACCATGCAGAGAAAATTATTATTCTTTTGATGCACTTTGTTCACATTTCCATAATAGAACTTGCCACAGTCTATAAGTTGGTTGTGAAGACGGGCCCTTTTTCCTCTCAAGAGGTATGCCTCCTAACCAGGATGTTCCTAATTCTCATCTTATTGTTGTTGTTAGGTGCCATTGAGTTAGTGTCTGACTCATGTCGACCCAACGTACAACAGATGAAACAGTATTGTTAGTGCTTCTCTGCTATTCATAGGGTTTTCAGTGGCTGATTGTTTTTTGGGAGTGGGTTGCCAGGTCCTTCTCCCAGGCCTACAGCACCTGGGGTTCCTAGTGGTCTCCCATCCAAGTATTAACCAGACCCAACCCTACTTAGCTTACGAGATCTGACAGGACTAGATGCCACAGTGGTACAGCTACAGGCTAACTCTCATCTAATCTTTCTTCAAATCCAATGTCCATACTGCTGCCACAGGAATCCTTCCAAAATGCATTCCTACTAAAAATTCTGCAGTGTTTTTATATTGTTGGGTAAATTCAATCTAAACCCTTTCAGATCTAAAGGCACACAGCACCCCTTAAGGATCAAGTCCTCTCATATGGGTCCAGGCTCATCATCATCCATTTCTCCTCTATTTACTTTATACTCCTATATCAAAATTATCTTGTTATACTTCCCTGAATATACTATGTTCTCATGGCTCTTGCCTTTACATTTGCTGTTCCATGAAACAGGCTTCCCACTTTCCCACCTAGGAAATTCCTAATCACCTATCTGGATTCTGTCTGTGGACTGCTGATATAGCTCAGTGGTAAAGTGCTTACCTAGCACGTCTGAGGCCCTGGGTTCAATACCCTGCAGTGGTGGGGAAGAGGTGGGAATCTGCCCTCAAATGTTTGCTCCTTTATGAAACCTTCCCTACCTATTTTGGGGAGGGGTACAGGGGAATGCGTCTATGCTCCTACCATACTTTATAACCTCACACTCACAAATATAGTGGTACCTTGGCACTTGAATTTCTCTGTGCCCAAACATTTTGGTTCTCAACCAATATTTTCAATATTGGACTGGACTACTTGCTTGGCACTCAACCACTGTGCTAAAACCTGTAGGAGACACCATGCTTATTCATGTTGCCTCCAGATAAAACAAAGGGGAAAGCATCACTTTGAGTGTAAATTTCAGGCACTAAAGACCAGTCCTGCTGCTGTGTCCATGATCTCTTGAGGTTTTTTTTATATATATGTACATATGTTTACCACAGGATCACCATGGTACCCAAGAAACTTTCTAGAGCTACCAGTGAAGGAAAGAGGGAAACAGTAAGAACAACAATTGAATTCAAAAAAGAACTTATTGCTAAATATATGAGTGGTGTATATGTGTCTGAAATAGCCATTCAACATGACTAGCATCAAGTGCCAGAACCAATAAATACATTTTCATTATTTCTTTTTGTTTGTTTTTTTGCTGTACTAGGGATTGAACCCACGGCCTCGCGCTTGCATGCTTTGCAAGTGCTGTACCATTGAGCTGCACCCTCAGCCCATTTTATTTACTTTCTGAGACAGGGTCTCACTAAATTATGCAGACTGCCTCTGGTCTCAAACTTGCGATCCTTCTGCCTCTGCCTCCCAAGTCACTGGGATTATAGGAATGTGCCTCCGTGCCCGGGACATTTTCATTATTTCTTATGGGAAAAAGTACTTGGCACTCAAACCGATGGGCACTCAACCAGATTTCCAGAATCATTTGTGATCCAACACTGATCAAAAGTAAGTCTGAGAGCAAAAAACTATTGGCTTTCTAGTTTGGTATATTATATATAGTGAGCACTCAATATTTATTGAATGAATTTAAGTACATATTTGCCTTCCTTCTTAAACATATTATAATTCTTCAGAATAATAGAATCCAGGTTACATAACAATTATCAAATCAAACTGATAACTGATCAGGATTCATAAAGACACTAATAGCTGAAAAAAATTATTAATAGGTTATTGGCTGTTTTTACAACATATCAACTCTATTTTAAGCCAAAGATAATTTTTATTCCATTGTCACATGATCTATGAGCATTATTTCCCAAGAGATAAAGCAACCAAATAAGCTATTTCCTAATCAGCATTAAACAACCGGTTCCTCCCTAAATAAACATCAATCATAGGTCAACAAAGAAAACAGAAAGGGTAGGAAAAAATGATAGAATAGCTAATCATGCCATTCACTGAAGTTAGTATTAGAATCTGTTATATTCTGGCAGGTAGAAAATAATTTTAAGAAACTTAAAGCTGAGAGGTTCAAAGTATGATATAACAGTCACAGTAAAGATGAGAAGAACCAAACTAAAGAAGGCAAGAATGGGTACTCAAACATGCTAGGGTTTAAGGCAGGGAGACTCAGACCAGGTAGCAAGCCCATAAGTAGTTGATAAAATTAGAGAATTTACGATGTAAGGAATAAGGAAAATTCTTAGATCATTCTACAAATGACCAAGCAAGGTGGGGAAGAGTCTGGAAGAAATGTCATGGCAGAAACACAGAAGACAGGTCAAATCTGGCTGCAGAAAGACAGAGCAGACAATTTAGCACCTTTAGCCAAGCAAAGATCAATGACAAAAGTTTCAATAAAAATATACTGAGCTGGAGGCTTTAGACCTCATGTTATTGTTGTTGTTAGGTGCCATTGAGTCGGTATCCAACTCATAGCGACCCTCTGCACAACAGGGGAAACACTATTGTCAGTGCTTCTCTGCTGTTCATAGGGTTTTCAATGGCAGATTAATTTTTGGGAGGGGGTTGCCAGGTCTTTCTCCCAAGCCTACAGCTTCTGGTGTTCCCAGGCGGTCTCCCATCCAGGTACTAACCAGGCCCGACCCTGCTTAGCTTCCGAGATCTGATGGGATCGGATGCCACAGGGCTACAGCTGCAGGCTTAGACCTCATACTGATACAAAAAGTGATTTAGTCCACACAGCCAAACTGAAAGAAAAGACTAAGTAGTTACAAAGTACATGTGAATGTCTGCACCAAAATCTTACTATGTGGGAAAATAAAAATCTATTGCAAACAACCATCTTAGTCCACTAAGAGTGCTATCACAAAATACTTCAGACTGGGTAATTTATAAGCAACAAAAATTTACTCCTCACAGTTCTGGAGGCTGGGAAGTCCAAGATCAAGGCATCAGCACATAGGATGTCTGGTGAAGAATTATTCTTGGCTTCACAGATAGAATCTTGTTGTTGTATGTTCACATGGCAAAAGGAGCATGAAGGTGGAATCCTCATGACTTAATCACTTCCCAAAGCCCTCTGATGCCCCACCAATATTATCATACTGAATGTTAGGTTCCAATACATTAATTTATGGGAGACACCAACATTCAAAACATTGCACTAAGGTTTGCTCAGTTATAGTGGACATTATCTGTCTTTGTTTCAATTAACTGCAAAAGTATAACTATTGTGATGGGATCCCCTGTTCAAGGAATTTCAACTTGAAAATATTGTTGTTGTTGTTGTTGTTGTTAGGTGCCATCAAGTCGGTATCCGACTCATAGCAACCCTCATAGGGTTCTCAATGGCTGACTGTTTCGGGATTGCCTTGGGAGTGGATTGCCAGGTCCTTCTCCCATCTTTGCGGTGCTGGGAATTGAACTCAGGACCTCAGAGACTGCAGCACAGCGCTCTACCAACTGAGCTAAATCCCAGCCTTTGGAAATATAACCCATGCAAAAAACAAAAAAAAAAAAACAGCTCAAAGAGTCAATTTAACTCATCCATTAAAAAATATTTACTGCACATCTACTTCATGTACATCTGTAGTCATAGCACCTGGCCATCCAATCTTGCCTGATCTCAGAGGCTAAGTGGGGTCAGCCTGGTTAGAAGGTGGATGGAGACCATCTGGGAATACCAGATGCTGCTGGCTAGGGAGAAGGACCTGGCAATCCACTAGGGAAACAATCTGCCATTGAAACCCCTAGGAATAGTAGAGAAGCACTGACAATAGTGCCAGGCATGACACGGTGGGTGTCGAGGAGTGTTTCATTCTGATGTACATAGAGAAGCTATAGAACGGACCCAACTCAATGCCACCTAACAACAACAACTTCATGTAGACATTCTTTTAGATACAGAGACAAGAGCTACTTCCATAAAGATTACGTTCTAAAGGTGATAGGCAGACAAGAAAAATAAATGAGATAATTCAGATAGTGTTTTGATGAAGAAAATACAAGTAACTAAAGAAAGGAACAGTATTAACTGGAGAGATTGCTTTTATATAGCATTTCAAGAAGCCTCTCTGAAGCATGTTCATTTGGAGATATGAGGAACAATCTCCCAGTGGCAACATCAAGAATAAAGACGCTTAGTCAGAAATGGGTTTGACATTTAGAAGTCAAAAAAGATGATGCAATGAGAACCTGGTGATTGGGGGGGGGGGGGAATTAAGATGAAAAGAAGTTGGAGAAGTAGGAGTCAAATGTTACTATAAAAATAATATGCAAGAAAAATAACAGAAGCAAAAGCAATAGAGATTATCAACCAATCTTCAAAAGTCTGTTATCAAGGGAACCAAAAATATATACCTTAGACTGAGTAGTTTATAAACATTTAATTTTAAATTCAGACTAACCATTCTGACCTTGCACCCTGGTCTGGATCTGTCCACCTTAAATCTTAAGTATCTTTGACTATTAATTGTTGCTTTCTTGGTTAGAAGTCCAAGATCAGTTGATATCTGGTGAGGGTTTTTGTTTTATTAGATAGGGTCTTGCTGTGTAGGCCAGTTTGGGTTCAAACTTGCAATCCTCCTGCCTCAGATTCCCTAGTGGCAGGATTATAGGTGTGAGCTAATGGCCTTCTTATATCATCACATGGCAAAAGGATCAAATGCCGTGGCCTCTCCTGGTAGAAGGTAAAAGGGCAAAAAGAACCAGCTTGTTCTCTACAGCCCTTTTATAAGGCATTAATCCATTCATGAGAGAATAACTCTCATAATTTATTCATTTCTCAAATGTTTTAATACTACCACAATGGGTTAAGTTTCAACATATCAATTTGGGGGGATTTTCAGACCATAGGAATTTGTTTCTCTTCTTTGTCGTCACTTTCTTCCCATCTACTGGAGCACTGCCATTTGCACTCCAACATGGCACAGCATTTCTGTCTTCAAGGGTTCTCTGGTGTCATTTGCCCCTGAAGCTACTAAACTGTATTTTGGTTCTCTTGAGCCAGAAAAGAGAAACTGTAGGCCCCAGTCACTGCAGAGTTAGAGACAGCTATTGAGTCTTTAGGACCAAAGATGTCAGACACCCTAGGCCCAGGAGCTGTAACACTGGCTGCTAATTAGGTCTGAGGAATCCTGATACCTTAGGGCTGTCCAGAAGCTGCAACACCAGCTGCTGTCAAGGGCAGAGCAATCTCAACATCCAGCTTCCCCACTCCCCAGAAGCTCCAATACCAGCTGCTATTAAAGGCTGAAGAATCCCGACTTCCTAGGCCTACATAAGAGCTGTAGAACTTACAGGCTTAGGAGTCCCCACCTCCTCAGCCTACACAGGAGCTGTAACACTTCAAGGAATCTTGACCTCCTTGGCCTACATAAGAGCCATAACCCTAGAAGGTGCCACCTGCTCCTGCTGCTGTCACTGCTCACTGCCATCAAATGCTCAAAGTACCAAAGACCAGCACTTAAAGAGCTTCTCCTTGCCTACCCACAATTTCTATCCAGGTAGAACAAAAGGACCAGAGACAGTTGATTGGTGACAAAGGGACCAGTGGGAGGGAAGGATAAGAGGGTAATGGGGGAGGGGTGTGAGATCCCAGTATTCAATACACACATATAAAAATGTCAATGAGACCTATCATTTTTTACAATGAATATATGCTAGTAAAAATTGCTTGAAGCCATTCATGTTTGCTACTTTACTTTCATAGTTAACTAATGTCAAGGAAAATCTAAAAAAGATAAAATATACTTTTAGTAGGGTCGGTCCAAATAAAAATGATCAAACTCTTTTATTCATATAGATTTTCAAGTATTCCTTCCCCTATAGCCAAAATGGACAGCTTCATCAGCTTAATTCAGTGAAATAAAGAAAAAATGGATCCAGATAACCTAGTAAGCAAGAAAAAGATAAAACCAAATCACATAAAAAAAGGTTTGGTTTTCAGTCTGTGTTCCTACTCAAGTCACTAAGTAGAACAAGCTATTAGCAAAGAATTGAAATACCTTCCTTATCTGTAATATGAGAACGTAAGTTTTCTTTCTGTTCCAAAAATTCAGATTTCTAACTTGGTGTTTTAGATTTCACTCAAAGGCCTTTGAGAAACGGTACGCTAAAACTCAAGCTTTCAATTCATAATGTGTGTTTTCCTTTTCTGGATTATGACAGAAAAGTCTAGAAAATAAAGAAAGATGAATATGTTTAAGTCAGAGAAAGCTGGGCCATCTAAACGATTGTTGGTAACATTCTACATAGTATGAGACTTTCACATCCACTGTTCTCACACCATCCTCCATTATTTCTTCCCTGTCCAAGCCTCAGGCCAAGAGTGGCACCACCTGACCTGCATCCTCCCTGAGAACTATGCAGTAGTGAACCCAGACACAGAACTTATTTGGGAAAAGAGACACTAACAGTTTGCTAATTCAGGTCAGAGGTTCTTTCTTTTCTTTATATCCCCATCAATTCTAGAGTCTAATATATAGCAAACCACTAATTTAACCCCTCTATATAATTCACTCCCCAAACGTGTGTGTCAGCTTGTCCTGCTGTGGGGGCTTGCATATTGCCGTGGTGTTGGAAGTTATGCCACCAGTATTTCAGACACCAGCAGGGTTACCCATGGTGGACAGCTTCCAGAGTAAGACAAACTAGGGAGAAGGACTCTGCAGCCCACTCCCAAAAGAATTAGCAATTGAAAACCCTGTGAATAGCAGAGAAGCACCATCAAATACAGTGCCAGAAAATGAGCCCTCTAGGCTGGAAGGTATTCAAGGAACGAATGGAGAGTTGGCGCCTCAAAGTGGAGTCAACCTTACTGATGGGAATGGAGTAAAGCCCCCAGGACTTCCTTTTGCTGATGTGGCATGACTCAAAATGCGAAGAAACATAGTGGCTACAACAATGGGCTCAAACATAAAAAGATCATATGAGTGGCACAGTGTTGGGTAGTGTTTCATTTGTACAACAGAAACACAGTGGCTGCAACAATGGGCTCAAACATAAAAAGATCATATGAGTGGCACAGTGTTGGGTAGTGTTTCATTTGTACAACAGAAACACAGTGGCTGCAACAATGGGCTCAAACATAAAAAGATCATGAGTGGCACAGTGTTAGGTAGTGTTTCATTCTGTTGTACATACGGTCACCATGAGTCAGATCTGACTTGACAGCACTCAACAACAACAACATATAATTTACTACACTTAGTGGTTCTCAATGTATGGCCACCTAGGATCTTTAAGAAATGCAAAATTTCAGGTCCCATTAAGACCCGCTAAATCAATAACTCCAGAAGAGTTGGTCAGAAATCTGTGTCTTTTTTAAAAGCCCTGCGAGATTCTGGTGTACACTCAAGTTTGAGAAGCACGGCATTAAACTTGCCAGGAAAACACCTTCCTATTAATTACTACTAGCGGCTAAAAACGCTGAGTTTTCTCAGCTGCCACCACTTAGAAATGCTTGTATCCAAATAATATTGTCAACAATTTAACCTATGTCTCCAGTCTGCATACAAGAAGAACTTTAATTAAGCTCTTGGAGCCTTAGTTCCTTCATGTGTAAAGCTGGAATAATACCATGTATCTCCATAAATAAGAGATGGATTACAGAAATACTCCTTTCCTTTCTTCTCTATCACCTGTATCAAGTCCCAGGCAATGCTCCTAAAGAAGACAGCATTCTGGCATGCCTCTGAGAAATACCACCAATTCCTCCTAGACAGAAAAGCTCTCTAATGAGGTTTTCTTATGGAAAATACCATAGTGGGGAAATGAAATGTTAAGAGTCTTTGGAATCATAGGAAGAACAGAAATTCTGAAAAGGTGGTCCACAAAATAGTGGAAAAAGCAAATTATAAAAAAATGGCATTAAACAGAATATAGGCAACTTTCTCTTAGGTGCCAAAAATAAATCATTAATAACTGAACACAAATTATACAAAAGGAAGAATTTACAAATGCAAGTGAACCAGTATATATGACCCATATTAAAGTGGTCCTGGCCTTCAAATTCCAATTCCATTGATGTTCTGGGGCAGCCTCAGTGTCAAATTCAGTATTGTCACACTACATATTCTAATTTGAGGTTCAGAAAATATGATCACGAGGAAGTGGGGGGGAAAAAAACACTGCCATGAATGGAAATGTAAAAACTGAAAATTATTAAAAACAAGAACCGAGAATTTTGAGAGGATTCCACCATAAACAATTCCCAACTTCAGTTCCTAGCTCCTCTATGGAATATTCGAATGCTTAATTTGACCTGCTTGGTAACTATCCCCTATTTATAGGGATGAAAATAGATCATTGCGTATGATTGATAAGTCATTATAATGGAATATTTAGCACAGCAACCACGTGGGGAGCATTCCTTCAATTGGCACTTTGCGCTTTAATTCTTACTCCTCCCCACTGACACCCAAGATGAGATAGCCCTCTATATCCGCTATTCGGTTTGGAGTAGTCAACATTCCAGTCTCTACGAATGCAATTTAACTTAAACGCTCATAATCTTTTTAAGGGATCTTTCCCAGACAAAGTAGAACTAGCCACAAGCTGAATGACACCATGCTGGGAGTTGTAAAACCACACACTCAGCCCTGAAACTTAAAAGCCCTGCCCTCTGGGAGCTCAAATCCCAACCTCGACTCTTAATGCTCCAACCTAACTTCTACACAGCGCACAGTGCATCGTAACGTGATGGTTACTCACTTTTTCAACAGCCCACCCCGGCCCCTTCACTTCCCCCAAGTCGAAGCTATCACCCCATCCCACACCCTGACACCTGCAACTCCAGAGCGAAAGCAGCCTCCCATTATCGCCCCTCCCAGCCCCACTAATCACCAGTGTCCCCGAAGCCAAAGTCCCAAGCGAGGCCAGGACCCGAAGGCTGCCCAGGTCTCCGTGTCCCAGGACGCTCCTGAGAGTCCCTGCTCGGAGCCCCCCAACTCCCCGCCCCGCCTCGGACCCCGGCCGCCCAGCTCCTCCCTCCAGACCCACTGTCCCGGCCTCGCGGCCCGCTGGTCCCCCCGCCTCTCCCCCAAACAAACCCGGAACCGGGAGCCGGCCCCCGCCTAAGCCGAGCTCAGGCCCAGGCCGGGCCGCGGGCTCCGTCGGCTCCAGCCTCGCCGCCAGCGCCACCCCGAGACACTCGCGCCCGGGCGCCGCGTGGACGCGCCGAGGACCCCGAGCCCGAAACCCTCTCCCCCGGGGAGGCCGCGCAGGGCTCACCTTCGTACTGCAGGTCCACCAGGACCAGCAGGAAGGGGAACACAGCGCCCAGCCGGCTGGTCACAGAGCCGGGGGCCACCATGTCCGAGGGCGCAGGGGGGGAGGAGGAAGAAGGTGCGGGGCCCACCAGCCCGCGCGACACCCCGGCCGCAGCTACGCCCGTCCTCCGTGGGCTCTAACTCCGGCCTCAGCAGCCCTTGGCGCCCAGCAAAGGAAGGCAGCCCGGCGGGGTGGGCGTGGCCCGGCGACGTTACGCCCCAAGCGCCGCCGCCATCCAATCGCCTTCTTCCTGGCCGCACTCCGGCTGGGCTCGCCTGGGTCGTGGGTGGCGCTGATTGGCTGTGGAGGCTGCCGCCCCGCCCCGCCTCTGATAGGATAACGTGGAAGCACAAGACGAGGCTGCGTCCGTCGGTGGTGGAGCTGTCAGCGGGCTCCAAACCGCCGCGGCCGGCCGGAGGGAGGCGGACGGGGAGTCTGTTCTGCGGCCGCCCAGTCCGCATGCGCAGCCCGCGAAAGCCGTTTCGGGCCTGTCCTGGTGAGCTAGGTTGGGGAGCGGAGCGACTTGAGCGATCCGAAGTTTTCCGATATGGGGTCGGAGAGGAAGGTGCGGCCGCAGTGTCCGAGTTGGGAAGGCCAGACGCGGTCCCAGGAACTTTGCAGGGAGATCTAAGGCGCCTACAACTGAGATCTCAGAATGAGCCAGTTAACACCGTCTCCAACTGAACGCCTTGAAACAAATATTACGGCAGAGTGAACGAACAACCGGTCAGAAACTGGGGCTCTGCGAAGGAGGATAATGTAAGGGAAGTTAAGGCAGTTCAGGAATACCTGGCGAGAAGTTCATTACATAACTGACCTAAGCAGGTAAGTAACAGTGGCTTGGAAACTTGGGAAGCCTCCTTCCCTTGACTGTCCAACAAATCAAGGTGTCCAGAAAAAAAAAGAAAATCTGGAAGATTCTGTGACGAACAGACAGGCAGGCACCATGGTGTAAGAGGGCAAGCGGCTCTTGAGAGTGCAACCCATACCAACTGTAAGGAAAAAAGAGACCTGCTAGAATAGATCTTGCATTTCTTGCTCACCGGAGAAAACTCAATATATAGAAACTTGAAATAGATAAAGTTCAAGTTTCTTAATTTGCTCTGTTTGGCATTAAGCTTGTTCATGACCATTTCTTCTGGTGTGAACATATACACTACACCAGTGATGTTATATGTGGAGTAAAACCGTGTTGGTTGGGGGAGGGGGGTGATAAGCATTGTAAAATGCGTACTTACTATGTTGCCCATGAGTGTGTATTTGCTGCCTTAGTGTAACTTCATGCTTTTAGAGGAACTCATGAATTATATATAATGCAATGCATTTGTGATTTCCTGAAGATACACGATGGATGAAAGGAGAAAGATTTCTATTCCAAAGAAAGCTGATCTGAAGTAAATGGTTTGGGTAGGCTTGGAGGGAGTGAATCTCTGATTAGTTGTGGGAAAGGCAGCATAATATGTGAAGAGCAGAGGATTCAGGTCCAGGAAACATCATGACTATTATATAAATTATCTTCATCTATAAAGTGGCTATGATCCTAACAACCTCGAAGGTTTTGAGATTTCATGAAGCAAGTAAAGGTTCTTGCAGATTGCACCATGTTACACAGATGTTACTCAGTATTGTGAAAAGACCCAGGTGCAATGGTGCATGCCTCTAATCCCAGCGACTCAGGAGGCAGAGGCAGGAGGATCTCAAGTTCCAGGCCAGAGGCAGCCTGTGTAATTTAGCAAGACCCTGACTCAAAAATAAAAAATGATAAATGGGCTTGGGGTCCAGCCAAGTGGTATAACACTTGCAAAGTATGTTTAAAGCCCAGGGTTCAGTCCCCAAATACTGCAAAAACAAAACCGTGTGTGTGTGTGTGTGTGTGTGTGTGTACATACACGTACGTACATATATGTGTGTATATATGTGTGTATATATGTATATGTATATATATGAATGATTGGTTCTTGCTTACTAGTTGCATATATATGTACATACACATATATATGTGTTGTTAGGTGCTGTCCAGTCAGTATCCGACTCATAGCGACCCTCATAGGATTTTCAATGGCTGAGTGTTTCGGGATTGCCTTGGGAGTGGATTGCCAGGCCCTTCTCCCATTTTTGCGGTGCTGGGAGTTGAACTTGGGACCTCAGAGACGACAGCACAGCACTCTACCAAGTGAGCTAAATCCCAGCCCACACATATATATACATATGCATATTATAACAAGAACAGAATAATGACTCCAGAAATTCCTGGGTTTCTTTTGGTTTGGGTGGGGGGGTGTTTGTCTCATCCTTTTTCTTGGCATCATAGGCAAAGTAACGGAAAAAAATGGCAGATGATTTCAATGTCCACAAGTATACCGATGAATATATGTAAATGAAGTACTTGTGGCAAGGCAGCTAACAAAAAAACTGAACATAAGGAAATAATTTTGTAAACATACTATGATATTCCTAGGCTACAAGTTATTGCCAGAATGCTGCCTGTGATTCTGGTCTTAAGGAAAAAGCAGCAGAGCTAAAGATGTCCTAAGGAGAGAAATTAAAATATGATTAAGGAGATGATAGACTTTGTGTGATAGAAAATAGAAATAGCTAGGAACCATGCTTTATACCTGTAATCCCAGCAACTGGGTTGGCTGAGGCAGAAAAATCTGGAGTTCAAAGACACAGACAGCCTGTGAACTTAGCGAGAACCTGCCTCAAAAATAAAAAATTTTTAAAAAGTAGGGGCTGGGGGGCACAGTCCAGTGGACTTTGTTCTGAGCAGAAGATCCCAGGAGAGCCACAGAAACTACAGGGAGGCTGCTAGGCTACCCACAGCAAAGAGAGTGGAGGAACCACCTATCATGAAAAGATGAGTAGAATTGGCCACCATCCTGCATTGCCAAAGTGGGAAAAGAAAGCACCTCCCAGGAGAGCCAGCAACAGTTGGGGGAAGAGGGCACACCCAGTAGCAATGGGGCCTCCTACCACGCCAAGCCCAGAAAGGTCTTGGCAGGTTGTTCCCTGACAAGTGTGTATACTGAGGAGTTGGGAAGGTGTGCCTGTGCTCTGTGGGCTCCACCAGAAAGGTGACAACACTCAGGGTGCAGACAGCAGCAGTTTCTGAACACGTGGGGTGAGTGTGTACTGGGGAGCTGCCCTGGCACTCCCTGAGAATGACTGGGCCTGCACCCAAGTTTGAGTCTGGGAGGGAGTGGCACTGAGTGTCTAGAGAGGATTGTCCACAGAGAGCAGAGGCAGCCTGGGAGACCTCCACCAGAGTGGCAGAGGTGGTGGGTGCAGCACCTGGGCACAAGGGTTTTCAGATTCTGAGAAACTGGTTAGACGCCATCCTTGAGTGACTGGGGAAGGAGTGTGCTGGGAAACTGATAAAATGCACTCAAAATTATTGAACTGGACCTTCCTGGCCCCTGACCATGAGTGCAGCCTTAGAGAAAGAGGCAGAGATATGTAGTGCTGGGTTACTTGGAGGGTCCTCCTGCAATTTCTAAGACTGACCTCAGCACCCATTGCTATGACTGCCAGGAATTCCATTGGATGACAGCTAGTTGGTAGGCAGGACTTCCTGGGAAGGCCCATGTGGGAGGAGAAGAGGTTGCTCAACCATGCATATACTACAGTGTGCTGAGTTGTGGGTTCCCCCCCACACACCCCGCTTTAAATTTTATTCTTCTCTACTGTTTTCAACTGTCAAATTTTTAACCATTTTCCCTTTTAGGTTATCTGTAGCTACTTGATTGCAATACTTTCAATACATTCCAAATTTATTTGTTAAAACAAAAAGGAAAAAAGAGAAAAAAAACTGTACACATATTTGTTTTACCTCTCATAATTTTTATATAATCTTATGTATTTTATACAGTATATAAGCAAATATAAATTTTTATCTGCTCTTTTCTTTCCCATTCCAATACCGTCCTTCGTGTCTGGTATCCTTTTTCCTGTCAAATCCATTTCTTTCCCCTCCTTCCTCAACTCTCCCCCAACTTCCATCCCTCCACTGTTGACATCTTTACTAAAGTCAGTCTCTAACCACAAAACCTACTCATCACTCTCCCCACCAATTCTCTTCTATAGGTAATTTCTTAAGTAGTAGCTGGCCTCAAGCTAGATTAACTGTATTTATAAATCTTATTTTGGTTGAAGTTATTCCTATAGGATGATTGCTTTGTCCAACCTAAGTGATATTTGGAATCAAGATCTCAAAAGAATTCTCCAATAAGACTCTCAAATCAGGAAAAGATAACTGTCATAACTGATGTGCAAAACCCAACTTAGAAACACAAGGAATATGAAAAAGCAAGACAATGAGAATCCCACAAATGACCATAACCATACAATAATTGAATCCAAAGACAGCTAAATGCTTGAAATGCCAAAGAATTCAAAAGTCTACTTAAAAGAATGAAAAATGATCTCAATGAAAGCATAGCTAAGCAGGTGAATGCAATTCAGACGGTTGATGAAAAAAAAATCTAACTTAGAAGAAAAATTCAGCAACGAAATTGAGATCTTAAAAATAATCAAACAGAAATGTTGGAATTGAATAATACAGATAACCAAATAAAAATCACAGTAGAAAGGACACAGAAAAACTGGATCAAGCAAAAGAAAGAACATCAGGGATAGAAGATAAGGTCAAAGAGCTAATATATTCAGATACCAACAAGGAGATAAAAATAAAGGAATACAACCACAACTTCCAAGAAATATGAGACAAGATGAAGAAACATAACCTAAGAATCCATAATGTACAAAGGAAGCTGAAACCATAACTAGAGGTGTAGAAAACCTATTCAATGAAATAATACCTTTAGCCAAGATCAATAAAACAAATAAGAACAAATGTTGGCGAGGGTGTGGAGAAAAGGGAGCCCTCTTACAGTGTTGGTGGAGCTGTAAATTTGTTCAACCACTTTGGGAAGTCAATATGGAAATACCTCAGAAAACTAAAAATAGAACTGCCATATGACCCAGTTCTATCACTACTGGGAATGTACCCAAAGGGAGATGAGTCATCATAACACAGAGACACCTGCATCTTCATATTCAATGCAACACTTTTCACAATAGCAAGGATAAGGAATCAACCAAAGTGCCCATCAACAGAAGAATGGATTAAAAAATTATGGTACATATACACAGTGGAATACTACTCATCCATTAAAAAATGAAATAATGTCATTTGCAGCAAAATGGATGGAATTGGAGAACACCATCTTAATTGAACAAACACAAGCCCAAAAAGAGAAATACCATATGTTCTCATATGTGGGTGCTGAATCAAAGCCAAAGGAAGGAAAAAATTCTATTCATACATTGAAACATTAAAAAGTACAATTAAACTTAGCATAGAAGGGATAATTTAAGGAGTGGAAAGAAGGGAGGGATCTAGCAGAGGGAAGTGAAGATTGGAGAATTTGGGATGGGGAGAGGTCAATCTCAGTGTAAACAGCAGAAGTTCACAAGTATGTTGAAAAAATAGGAGAAGATAGAAAAAAATAAAACCAGCCAGGTGCAGTGGCGCATGCCTGTAATCCCAGCGGCTCAGGAGGCAGAGGAAGGAGGATCACAAGTTCGAGACCAGAGGCAGTCTGCATAACTTAGTGAGACCCTGTCTCAAAAAGTAAAAGAATGGGCTGGGTATACAGTTCAGTGCTCCAGCACTTGCAAAGCATGCAAGTGTGAGGCCCTGGGTTCAACCCCCAATACCACAAATAAACAAATAAATAAAACAAAACCTACTAGAATAGCTAAAATCAAAAAATTAGTAATAATTCCAAATACTAGCAATAATGCAAACAGACTAGATCACTCAAGTAATACTGCTGAGAATGTAAAAAGGTAGATCACTATAGAAAAAAGTCTGGATTTATATCAAAATCAGGATGCGCATATATAAATGTTCTCACAAAAAGAAATGCAAATAGAAAGGAGACCATTAGTGGTGAATGTGGAATGGGGAGGAGGGTCATGAGAGGGTAAGGGGGAAGTTAAGTGAGCAATGTACAATGAAATGCATATTTGGAAATGTCATAATGAGACCTGTTAAGTTGTACATTAAAAATTACTAATAAGGTCAGAACATAATAAAAAATAAATTATAAAAAGCTAAAGTTGGCCTAGTGGAGAAGGTACAATTTGGGAAATGCAAAAGAAGGAGGGAGGGATCTAGCAAAATGAAGAAATCCTGGGGGGGGAGGGGGGACAAGGAGAAGTGAGGAATGGGGGAGGGGTGACCTCAGGGTGAACAGCTCAACTTTCATAGTCGTGGAAAGAATTATAATAACACCAATAATACCAAAGAATGGTAATAATATAGATGGTCTAGAAAATTCATGTAATAGTACTGACAATGTAAAAAGATAGTTCACTACAGAAAAAGTTTCGATCTTAAACATAATTGGGAGCCAAGGATATATAGAAAAATATTACCATAAAAAGAAACGCAAATGGAAGAGAAGCCTTTGGTGAGGTGGCAGGGTAGGGGGGACGGGGGGGGGAAGAAGTGCACAAGAGGGTAAGGGGGAACTTATCTGTGTAATGTACAACAAAATGCATATATGGAAATGTCACAGTGAAATGCATGTCAGAATGAATCACATTAAGATGTACACTAAAATTTTCCAATAAAAAAAATGTGTTTTAAGGCAAAAAGAAAATGAAGAAGAAATAAAGAAATAATAGCTATAAATTTCACAAACCTAGGGGTAGAAACGTACACCCAAACAACAGAGGCATCCAAAATGCAAACAGATTGGACCAAAACAGATCTTCTCCTCATCACATTATAGTTGAGTACTAAAACCACAAAGCAAAGAAAGAATTTTAAAGGCTGCAAGAGAAAAATGTCAGCTTACATACAAAGGCAAACCCATCAGAATTACAGCTGACCTCTCATCAATAACTCTAAGAGCCAGGTAAGCATGGAATGACATTTTCAGGCCCTGAAAGCAAAGAACTGACAACCAAGACTATTGTATCCAACAAAGTTATCCTTTAAAATAGATGGAGAAATAAACACCTTCCAAGATAAACACAAACTCAAACAATTCATGGCCACCATACAAACACTGCAGAAAATACTTAAAGGAGTAATACACACGGAAGAATAAAGGGTCAAACATTGATAGATCGGAATGTAAATATCTTTGGGGGACAATTATTTAGCCTAAGACAATATTTCTACCTTCACTAGGTAGAATTCAGTTTTCCCTCCCCTCTTGAGAATAGGCTAGATTTAGTAATTAACTTCCAAAGCATAGAGTATGGAAAAGGAGATAACGTTTTGCAGGAGAAACCTGAAAACACCACATTGGCTGGGTGGTCAAAGTTAATATCGTTGATAAGTCTTGTGGATAGCATTTACCCCCAGTATGATGTTATCATAAGGGCAATTCACCTCTGTGGTATCCTTTCCCCAAATGTATAACCCAATCTAGCCTAAACGTGAGAGAAGAAAAATTAACTAAACCAAACTCAAAGGACATTCTATAAAATACCTAATATTCCTCAAAGCTGAAGATCATGAAAAATAAGGAAAGACTGAAATACTGTAATATATCAGAGAAAACTAAGGAGACAGTTGATAACTGAAAGCATGGGCTATTTTAAACTGGATCCTGGAATACAGAATGTATCCTGGTGGGAAGATAACTGAAATCTGAGTCCCAAGTTTAGTTATTAGTAATGTATCATTGTTACTTTCTTAACTTTGACAAATATGGTATGCTTATATAAATTGTAAGAAAATAAGAAAGGGATATTCCTGGCATCTCTGTACCATCCATGTACCTTTAATCTAAAATTATTTTGAAATTAAAGTTTATTTAAAATATTGTGAGGTGCCTGAGTATTTTTAAATCAACTACAATGACTCTGTGTTGTATATTTGTATCCATATGATTGTATTTGTGTCTTAACTTTCTCCTCTCTCCTTCCAGGAAGAAGAGAAGTAGCACAGAGATAATTTGATAGTTCTCTAAAATCAATCAGCTCTTCTTTTAATTTTCTGTTCTCTTTTTCTCCTCATTTTGGAAATTGTAGATCACTGTTGGTATATCTGTACTGTACAAATTTTGTTGTCCCAATTATCAAAATATTGAAAAGAAAAGAAGGAAAAGTATGTCTCTCTTAGTTTTTATTTTATTATTTTCTTTTTTTTTGGGGGGGGGGGTTTGAGACAAGTTCTCATTATGTAGCCCAGGCTGGCCTCAAAGTCCCAATCCTCCTGCTTCAACCTCCCAGGTGTAGGGATTACAGGCCTGTGTGACCATGACTAAGCTTAGAAGGGAAAAATTCATACACTACGCTTCTTTTATTTTTAAATAGGCATGGTGGAGCACATCTGTAAACCCAACACTCAGGAGTCTGAGGCAGGAGGATCTCTCAAGTTCAAGGCCAGCCGGGAGAGACTTTGTCTCCAAAAAAGTGAACAAATGCACTTAAGTAATAGCCTGTGTTAATATAATTACAAAAGTTTTGAAGTATAATTTAACAATTCTTTAACATTTAGTTTTGAAATAGAAAGTTTGAAATTTGTATTTTAAGATGTCAATGTAATATTTCTGATAGATAGGTAAATCTTTGGACAATTGGAATGTCTTAATGTTGATTTTAAAATAGTACTATGTCTTCTGATTTTATTACATGAAATTAACAATAGTACAATATTATATGAGATTTTAACATTTTAAATTTATAAACTTAAAACTAAATTTCTAAATTAAGTGACAATGACTGGTGTCATTAAAGAATTGATCTTATAAAATTCCTATACCAATACAAATCATATAGACATTATTTTTGAGATCCAAATCTAAACATAAAGAATTTCATTAAATATAAAAGCTATAAACACAATAATTAAAACACTAACATGAATATCAAGTATCTACAAGGAAAGAATGAACCTTTATATTGATTTTCAACAAAGATACCAAAATAATGCTGGGACAAATGATATCCATGTGAAAAGAAATTAATTTGGACCCTTTCCTTGCATTATACACAAATTAATTCATATTGAATCATAGGCCTGGATATGAAACCTAAAACTATAAAACTCTTAGAATAACACACAAGCAGATATTATAATCTTCAGTTAGATAAAGCCTTAGATACCATATCAAAGGAATAAGCACAGAGGAAAATATAGGTAAGTTTCATAAAACTTTAAAATTTTGGGCTTCAATTGCCAGCAGGAACTAGAAACAGGGAAAAGAAACTTTGGGGAATTGCCATTTCCCACTCCATGTGTTCTTGTTGGGTATAGCACCATTGATAGCTCTCTCCATTCACAGACCCTTTTGCTGCCACCACTCCCATGGGGTGGGGTAGGGGGCAGTCTGTCAGAAACATAACTCAAAGCTGTGTCTACCACATTGACTCTCATAGGAATTTAAATCTTGAGCAGAAGTTCAAAGCGCTGAAGGTGGATGGGGCTGAGTTACCTTTGTAACAGTGAAATTGCCCCCAATTAACATTCACCTGGTTACTGTCTTTCATGAGATCTATCTTGATTGTTCAGTTTTTCCTTTGATAATATAAGCTGTCCAACATCCTGTCAGCAGCCCCACTCTTTTAAGTAATAGTTTTTCTGTAGTTGGCAAGAAAAGAAAAAGGAAGAGAGAGAGAAAAAAAACATAGCTAACATGGAAATTGAGCATCTTTGATCAATGCTCCCTGAGAATGAGCATCCTAGGGAAATATGGAGGATTTAGTTATTGGGCTACAATGAGGGAAAACAATGAGGCTGAACAATGAGTTCAGGTCCCCTTGCCTATGACACTTATGAGCATCCTCAGGGAAATATGGAATGGGAGGATTTAGTTATTGGGCTGAAATGAGGGAAAACAATGAGGCTTCTATTAACATTCTGACCGGAACAGTTTGTCCACTAAGGTTGGGGCCCGGAGAGTTAAGTAGTTGTTGCCATTGACCAGTGTAAGGGGATGAAGAATGCGGGACAACTTGGCATGATGCTCATTTTTCATCTCATGTAAAATACTGAAAAGATACGATCAAATCTCAACAACTTACCTTAGTGATATTCTGGTTCTTTCTGTAACTTTGATGAATAATTCAATTCCTATCTAAAGTTTGGATGACACCTAACAATGACAACAACAACTAAAGTTCTAAAAGTGGGGACATACCAAAACAAATACAGAAATTGATCCCAACAGGTGGAAATAGCAACATCTAAGAGGACTCAGAAGACCTATCAGTGCAGTGCCTCTTAGAGTGTGATCCCCAGACCCATGGCATCAACATCATCTGGGAACCTCTTAGAAACACAGATCTTTCAGGCCCCACCCCAGACCTACTAAATCAGAGATTCTAGAGGTGGGCACAAGTCTGTTTTAACCAGACTTCCAGATGTGTAAAGGAAGTTTGATAACAACTGACTTAGAGGATCTGAAGTTCTCAAATGAACTTGAATTTTATCCTCATTCTACTTTCTTTGACTGAGGAAACTTTGCCACTTTTGCATATGAGAACTAAATAAGTCTCACAGGAGCCAAGCTACACTGTTCCTATGGCAACTGGAATGCAAATTTAGTATGGTTATGTAGGGGTGCAGAACAGTTAGAAATCTAGGAAAGGAGGTAGGAATTTGCTAATTTATTTCATTAAAGTATGAGGGAATATTTGTGGGAATAGATTTTGAAGTTGCTAGATAAAGGTATTTGGTTCCTATTTTGGATCAGGCACTTCCCAGAGATTCAGTGTACTAACAAGTTAAGAGAAAATCTATTCAGTGCAAATGTTCACTAAACTTTGTTCCACAACAAATTATATCCCACAAGTCAGAAATCTCTCAAGGGTGTAGGAAGGAATTCAAGGACTTTAGGAAATGTGCATAAAGGATTGGATAGATTGTGCGTGCAAGGCACCTCCTTACATCTTTACTAAAAACTTCATCAGTATAGTTTTAATGTAGGAAATTGAAGCCAATCTAGGTATGATAAGCCATAAGGAGAGTGAACAGAATTCGGTGTTTGCACAATCATGAAAAGGACTAGAGGAACAAGAACATGGGATTGAGAGGGCAACACCGGAACTATCCTGTTCAGGAGTTTGATCCTGTGACAGTAAAGCCAGTATGGTCACCACTGTCTCAGAAATCATTAGACATCCTTGAGAGTTGTAACTACACATGGGGAGTTCAGGTCCCCTTGCCTATGACACTTATCCTCATAATCCAACAAGGGGTGAATGCCAAAGAGCAGGCTGGGTACAGTGGCACTTGCCAGTAATCCTAGCATTCAGAAGGCTGAGGCAGGAGGATCATTAGTTTGAGGTTAGCCTGGGCTATGCAGTGAGAGCCTGTCCCTCCCCTCTCCATAAAAACAGGAAAATAGCTTCTGTCTTATTCCTGTCTTTCAGAACATTGAAGAATACTATGTATCCAATTGGCAGAAACCAATTTGCTTGCAGAATATGAACTGGGAAGGAATCTGGAAGCATGCTTTGTAGATTTCTAGTGGGAAAGCACAGTAGAGAAAGGAGCACAAAGGTGCAGTGAACCAATTCTCTATCCACCTCTTGAGAAGACAAGGCATGCCAGGTCCAGTTCCACTCATGATGGGTAAAATGAGTCCCCACATGAGGAAGGGTACCTTTAAAAGGGCATCAGAGGGAAAGTCCACTGAAAGGGGAAGAATACCTCAAAGCCTTTGGAGGGAAAGTCTGCCGATAAGGGAAGAGTACCTCCAAAAGAAGGTCTCTTCATGGAAAAGGACTTGGAATCTCATTTTTTCTTTTTCCTAAATTTGAATTGGTCACTGTTTTCTTCATATTGTGGATTTCTGGGAAAATTCATGAAAAACAAGTAATAAATGTAAATATATAATCCTCTGATTCTGTGAGCAGTGCTAATTCAGGGCAGAAGTTAAGAAACCTCCCTAATAGGCCTACAATGAAAAAATTCTTGGATAACTGCCAACAGTGTGAACTCCTTGAGTCAACACAGTACAAAAGCCTCCCTGACAATTTAGCATGGAAGTGCTTATCTATCTAAAGGCAGACCTTGGTTCCCAGCTGGAGAAAAAGAGTAAAGGCTGCTGTTCTGGTCAGCCTGACCCCCCACTGCTATTATGACTGCCAGATGTATGTAAAACTGCACGTATTCTTACTACTTGCATGACCTAAGCCTAAAAAGACTGTATAAAAAATGAGCTATCCAAATAATAAACGGAACAAATCCACATTGCCTCTGAGCTGCTGTGTCTGTTACCCATCGCTGACTCCTCATCTGCCTTCAGGAACTCCTGGATCCTAGGCTACAGCTGGGCTACGGCAAAGGCAGCTCTTTACAAAAAGCCTTCTCTGTGTCCTTGGGATACCAGGTACTAAAGCTGCCGCTGAAATGGGCTTCTGGAACTAAAAGAGATGGGAGAATCTCAGAGTACCTGGGCCCATGTAGAAGTCGCTAACCACTGAAGGTAAAGTCATCTTGGTCATCCTAACAGACTAATAGGTAAGGAAATCCTTACCTGTGTAAGGATTACACTATCTCTCTTGTGCCGGAGCATAAGGCCCAGTAAACATCTTTCAGTTGGTATTGTTTGCTTCTTTGTGGTTTCTGTCTCAAATTAAGCATAAGAACTCTGGGATGATTGTTACCTTTGCTTTTAACCTATCTGACCTTTATATTTAAGTTGGGTTTCTTATAAATATTATATTGTAGGACTTGTTTTGTCCACCCTGAAAAATCTCTTCTAATTGGTTTATTTAGGCCATTCATATTAAAAATGTTGCTAATATTTTCCATGTTAGTAACTGTTTCTTATTCCTCAAATTGGATCAAGTTCATTGTCTCACTTAACTAGAAGCCTAGATATAGGATAGACTTCAGGCACAATCTGCTTTTCTGCTCAATGTCTTTAAAACCTGGGTTTCTTCTATTTCTCTGCTCTGTAATGCTTGTTAGTTTCATGATTCGACATATATTAACAATGAATACCATCCCTGTAGATGTGGTGCTTATTTAATTCACTATTTGGGTTCCTATTCTCTGTTACAGCTACCCTGATTCCTTAATAGGTCATGAAATGCAAAAGTATTTTCCCCCATCTTTTCCTTTTTCTTTTCTTCTTCTCTTGCTTGTCAGGTAAGTTGGTAGTGGTTAAACTTACCACAGAAGCTACATATTGAAAGAAATAAGGCAGAATTAAAATGGAATTGGAGGTAAAAGTAGACAATCCAGATTTTGCCAATTCATGGGTCCTCATGGCCTTGTGCTATGATAGTAGGAACTGCTGTCGGGTGACCTCTCAGGGTAGAGTAGGGTGAGTGGGCAAAAGACTTTTTTTTTTTTTGAGTTGTATATTGCTATGGTTTGAATAAGTTCCTTCCAAAATTCAGATCTTGCCTATGTCATAGTGTTAAGATAGTTTTTAAGGGGTAATTAGGCCATGAGGGCTCCTGCCCTTATGAATGGGATTCAGGTCCTTATTAAAAGGCTATATCCCACCAGGTGCAATGGTGCATGCCTGTAACTCTAGCACTTCAGGAGGCAGAGGCATGAGGATCCTAAGTTCAAGGCCAGAGGCAGTCTGTGTAACTTAGCAAGACTTTGTCAAGAAAGAAAGAAAGAAAGAAAGAAAGAAAGAGAGAGAGAGAGAGAGAGAGAGAGAGGAAGGGAGGGAGAAAAAGAAAGAGGAAACAGGGTGCAGATCAGTGATAAAGCACTTGTCTAGCATGCATGAGGCCCTGGGTTCAACCCCCCAGTGTTGCAGAAAAGAGGCTACACAAAGTTTTCTGTTCTCTTGTCCTTCCATCCCTTTGCCTCTTGAGGATACAGAATCAAGGTGCCATCTTAGAAGAAAGATCAGCCTCTTGCCAGACAACTAAACCTGCTGGCACCTTGATCTTATACGTCCTAGAGTCAAGGACTGTGAGAAAATGAACTTCTGTTCTTTATAAATTACTCAATCTTAACCATTTTGCTATAACAGCACAAAAGAGACTCGTATGTATTGAAAGAAGAATATGTGTGTATAGATGTGCTGAGCAGGAAAGGATAGGATGTAGTAGACATTGTATTTCTGTTTTTACTTTTCCTCTAAACAAGCCCCTTCATTTTGAGGACTGTAACCCTGTTCTTCATATGATTCTGGAGGAACTGTCATGATGCTTTTAAAAACTAAACCACTTGGTTGAGCATGTAACTAAGTCTATTAGAATTTTTCTCCCAGGAATTTAATTCTTAACTGTCAATGAAGGCAACTACAGTTGAATTATCCCAACAACAGCACTCTGCGATCACCAAAACAATTGTGGGATGCAGAAGGTTCTTCTTGTTTTGTTTATTTTTTTGAGACAGTCTCAATATGTAGCTCAGAGTAGGCTTGAACTTATGATCCTCTTTCCTCAGCCCCCTGAGTGCTGGGATGACAGGCATGTGCTACCATGCCCAGCTAGGAAGTCCTAATTAGCAGCTAAAATTTTATTTTCTGAATAAACAAAAGCACCAAAAAAGTAGCTAAAATAATAATACATTTATTTATCACTGGGAAAAAATTTCTAGAAAGCCAGGAGTGGTGGCACATGCCTGTAATCCCAGCACTTGTGAGGCAGAAACAGGAAGATGGTGACTTTGAGGCCAGCCTGAGGTACTACATGATGAGATCTTGTCTCAAAAACAACAAACAATGACAAAACAGCAACAATAAAAGGTCTAGAGTCAGGCAGTTCAAGACTGATGTTTTTGCAACATCATTCTGCCCTACCAGTCTTAATATATGACCCCCACATTCAGGTCCTGAGTTATGATGTGTTGGGGATTTTCTAAAAAGCACCCCCCTAATTAGGGTCTCTCTGACCAGCCTGAGGGACTGACCTCTGGGTGACCCCAGGCCACATTCTACTCACTCCTTTATCCCCCCCCATTGAGTGACCAAAGATGGCCCCTGACCAGCCTGACCCTGTCCCAGTCACCTCATTTTGATTGGCTTCCCCAGCCCCCT
This sequence comes from Pedetes capensis, assembly GCA_007922755.1. Lineage (NCBI taxonomy): Eukaryota > Metazoa > Chordata > Mammalia > Rodentia > Pedetidae > Pedetes > Pedetes capensis. Next base: position 27,205 of record VMDO01006352.1, read on the forward strand.
CCCTGATTGGCTCCTAAAGCACCCTACCTGATTGGACCCCTATCTACTCTACCCACCAATACAAATTGTACCCAAAAATCACCCTATTTAAATAACTGTCCCATCTGGCAGGTACGACAGGTAAACTGTCATACCTGTCAAGTAATGTGCCCTGATTGGCTACTCCTGGTACACACCCCCTCCCAGAGCCTATATAAACAGGCTCCTGCACCCCACCTTCACCCCTACTGTTCTCCACCTGTTGTCCGGATCCCATCACCTTGATCCAGCCTTCCCCAATCTTGTGGAAGACCATCTAGCAAGCCAATGAGTCAAGACCAGGGGCCCCAAAGTGCGGAAGGCTACAAGCAAATCATGAAGAGCCTCCCAATTCCTCCCATCTTGGGAAGGAGGGAGGCAGAGAAGGCTAGCTGCAAGAGTCAAGACCAAGACCAAGTGAGCAAGAGAGACCTCCCGGGACCTCCAGCCTAGTGGAACATTAGTTGCCTGTAATTTCCACCTAGAAATCTTTACTTGTAGTACTTGGAGGATTTTGATAGGGATCATGAGTGTTCTTTGAAATTCACTGCATCTGAAAATTAGACAAAGTTCAACTTCTACCATGACTGTTCTAGACCTTATGCTTTAAAGCAATGAATTCAACATAAATACATACTGAGCTATTATGTTTGAAGACTTGTACTAAATTATGGTACACAAGGTTGATTTAGGGAGAAAGAAGCCCAAGGAATGGCATCTTACAGGGACATGTTATCCTGTAAAAATTCTGCAGCTGTTCTTTCTAAATTAAGAAAATTTTCTATAGTAGACATTAAGATTTTGGATGCACTCAAATTTCTCAATCTGGGTCAACCTCATGATTGTTGTTATTGTTGGGTGCCATGGAGTCAGTGTCCAACTCGTAGCGACCCTATGCACAACAGGTGAAACACTATTGTCAGTGCTTCTCTGCTATTCATAGGATTTTTCAATGGTGGATTGATTTTAGGGAGTGGGTTGCTGAGTCCTTCTTTCAAGCCTACAGCACTTGGTGTTACCGGGTGGCCTCCCTTCCAAGTACTAACCAGGCCTGACCTTATTTAGCTTCGGAGATCTGATGGAATCAGACACCACAGGGCTACTGCTGCAGGTAATATACATGCTTTCTGGATTACTTATTTTAAAATACTGAATTTTGCCTCGTTGTTAGATGTGTTCCAAGTTTAGGTTAAAGATACAGTTATAGTACTCTTTACCCAGAACATCTCTCCTAATTTCTACAGCCTAACTTCCTACCAACAGGGATCCATGCCTCTCATCCTAAATTGGACATAGACGCAGAAACCCATTTGGGTTTAACTCCTAGACTGCTCTGGCGAAAAGTCACTAATCTAGTTTTCCACATTACTCAAATGCAGAGCTGCCTTACATAGCCGCTTCATGGTCCCTTTCATCTGCAGACTTCTGCGGTTAAAACGCAGCTCCTCCAAGAAGAAAATTCGCATAAGCCCTACGGGAAATTCGGCTAACCAAGGCGCAGGAGCGAACCAAGTTTCTTTTTGAAAAGCCTTCCCGGGGCTAGCTCCCAGTGCCTGCAGCTGCGAGCGTCGGGGCACCACGTGTTTGCACCAGCTGCGGGATTGGCTGGGCGCATTTTAGCGCTGCGGTCTGGAGGCGCGCGGTCCCGCCCAGCTGCCAGAGGAGCCGCGCCGCGGAGCGAAGAGGCCAGAGGAAGATTGTGGAGGGGAGGGGGCGGGAGGGGGGTGGGGGATCGAGAGGCTCCTGCGGCCTGTAATCTGGAAGGGCCCTGCGCGGCACCAGGCCACCTGCCTCGCCACGACTTGCCCCGGCAAGACACGCTGCATCTTGGGCTCTGGAAGGAGGAGCGGCCCACCGCTGGCGGCCCGGCTGCTCCTCGGCCTCCACGGGCTCCGCCTCCGCGCCTGCAGCGCCCTTGGAGTCGGGATCCCCAGTGACGCCCCGTGGTTCTGCAGCGCCCGGCACCCGCCCAGGAGCTCGCAGCTGGGGTGAGCCGAGGTCAGGGTCGCGCAAGGCGCCGGCGGTGCCGCGGTGCACAGAGCATCGCGGTGCTCGCGCAGCTGGGCCTGCCTCCCGCCTTTCCCGACAGCGATCCGCGCCGCTGCAGAGCCCGCTCCTCGCACGCCTTCTAAGGAGAGGTGCCGAGGCCTCCCCGGATCCCGTTCCCTCAGGCTTTGTCTTTGCGGGTTCAGCAGACCCTCGGCGCTGTGCGCCCGGGAGAGGAAGTGCCGCGCAGGGTTAGGGGCATTGCCTGCGATGGGGGCTGGAGGCCTGTTCCGGCCATTTTGCGACCAAGATCCTACCAAGGAGGCAAGGGTGGCCCACAGATGCTCCAGGCTGGGGTGGAGGCGGCGAACAGAGCCGGGAGCCTGGAGTCTGCGCCCCTCTTCGCTGGGGCCGCAGCTGGGGTGCGCGAGTCGCCCCCACTTTCAGCTTTCTGGGCCCTTGGCCCAGAACAAGGGTTAAGCCCCCTAATAAGCAAGAGGCAGAGAAAATAGGAGAGAGATGGGCCCGGAAGCTGACACCTCTTTAAGCGGCCAAATCATTCGACCGTTCTTTATTCCGTGTCCATTGGACAAATTCTGAACGCCCTCTCCGTGCTGGTCCTGCGCTAGGTGCTGGGGATACATTAGTGAGCAAGAGAGATCACGGCCCTTGTTCGCGCTGATCCTGCAGCCCAGTGGATGGAGCCCAGAGTCCACATACTTGCCAGGTCGGTATGCTGATGCCCTTTAACAAGACGGGGGCAAAAAACAAGGCCTAGGACTGACAGATTTCTTTTAGGTCAGGAAGCATGTAAATAGAAGAGTTAAACTTGGAGCCTGTGTCTTTAGGTCTTTAATGCCAGACTACAGTGAATCCTTAGTAGTTCTTTTTTACTAAAGGGCCCATTAGAAATTTTATGGATGTGTGATTTATATGAAGTGCATATTTTATTTTCTAGGTGGGTTTATTTCTAGTTCGCAATATCTGGAAAGTGCTAAAAAAAATATTTGGTGTTACAACTTTGTTTCCAGTTAATTACTCTGAATTTTATTTTCCTTCTGTTCACAATTTGGCTGTTAGGAAAGAAAGAAAATTTCCTGATGGTTGGTCCAAGCAGGGCCTTCCTGGTGGATTGAGGAATGGCTGGCTTTTCCTCAGCTCACTGATGTCTGTGATAACCACTGGCAGTCCCCCGAAGACCCCAAAAATGACAGGCTGGAAGTCTGCAAACTGCTGCTAGAAATATTTTACCCTCTCCAAAAAAACAGAATGCAGCCCTCACACAAGTCTGTAAGGTAAATACCGAGGCCCTGTAAAACTTGTTAGAAAGCTGAGGAAGTTCTCCTTCATGTTTTTACCTTCAACGTTTTGAGAATGTATCCTCTTGGAAGGGAAGACAAGTAAACTATTCCATATCTTGGGGGAGTTCTTTGGTTTGTACTTTTATCAAAACTTTATATTTAGGTTGCCAACCTATAGGAGGAAGAAAAATTCCCTATGAAAAATATCCTGGATATAAGAAATTTAGAAAGGCTGCCATCAGATATGCTTGACTACGAGTTCAATGTCCTCTACATCTTTATTGTGTAATATACCTGCAGCCATACCATCCTGGGATCTTATCCAGTTAGATCTCAGAAGCTAAGTAGGGTCAGGCCTGGTTAGTCCTTGGATGGGAGACTGCCTGGGAACACCAGGTGCTGTAGGCTTGGGAAAAGGACCTGGCAGCCCACTTCCCCCACACACACACCAAAAGAAAAAAAAAAAGTCATCCATTGAAAACTCTGTGAATAGCAGAGAAGCACTGACAGAGGGCCAGACGTGGCACAGTGTGGGAGAGTGTTTCATCTGTTGTCCATAGGGTCTTTATGAGTTGGACTGACTTGATGGCACCTAACAATTGTGTAATATACAAAACACAATCGTTAAGTGAACAATTCTATAAAATTTGACAAATGTGTATAAAGTAATTGATAATCAACATGTTGAACACTAGTATTGCCTTTTTGCCCTTATTTAAATTTAGTTTTGTTGCTACCCGTTTTCCAAACGGTGTGTGAAAGATGAGGATAAATAGTTATTTCTAATCTCAAAACCTGAGGAGAGAACAGGAGTGGATGACTAGAGGATGGTGGCTAGGACCGAAAGTTCTGGGGATGAGACTCCACAGCTGTTTTAGGGACTTGTAGTGTCCCTCCCTAAAGGCAGGGATGGTATAGTATGCCCCAGGAGCTAGCGACCAAGAGGTCCCCTCCCCAGGTGGATGGGTGCGGACCGGTGTGACAACTCCAGCTCGTCCATGAAGTCTTCTCCGGTCCCGCAGGGCCCTGGGCGCGCGCTGACCACGCGCAGGTGGACGCGCCCTTTGCTCCAGGTGGGGGCTGGGCGCTGCCATAGCAACGGCCTGGACGCCTGGACCTTTGGCCGCCGAGCCCGCCGCCGCCGCCGCCGCCGCTGCAGGGAGCCCGGGCTGCTCCAGCTCGGGAGGGGTGTGGCGGCGGCGGCCCAGGCCGGGTAGAAACTGCCCAGCTCCTCCGATGCGGGTTTAGGAGGCGGATTGGCCTGCAAGCATGGTAAGAGGCGGGAGACCCGCGGTGCTGGCCCGGGGATGCGGGGCTGGGGGCACTCGGGGGTCGGGGGGCCCCCACCCGCCCTTGCCTCCCGCCGCGCTGTCTCTTCCTCCGCAGCCCTTCCAGAAGCACGTCTACTACCCGCTGGCCAGCAGCCCCGAGGGGCCCGATGTCCCCGCGGCGGGCGCGGCCTCCATGGCCGGCGTGCCCCCCAGCGCGGCGTCGGGCCCCCTGCCCTTCTTCCAGTTCCGGCCGCGGCTGGAGAGCGTGGACTGGCGGCGGCTGAGCGCCATCGACGTGGACAAGGTGGCGGGGGCCGTGGACATCCTGACGCTTCAGGAGAACATCATGAACATCACCTTTTGCAAGCTGGAGGACGAGAAGTGCCCGCACTGCCAGTCCGGGGTGGACCCGGTGCTGCTGAAGCTGATCCGCCTGGCGCAGCTCACCATCGAGTACCTGATGCACTCGCAGGAGTTCCTCACCTCGCAGCTGCACAGCGTGGAGGAGCGGCTGCGCCTGAGCCTGGCCGACTGCGAGCAGAGCAAGCAGCTGCTCACCAAGCAATCCGGCGAGATCAGGCTACTCAAGGAGGAGTGCAAACGCAGGAAGAAGATGATCTCCACCCAGCAGCTGATGATCGAGGCCAAGGCCAACTACTTCCAGGTGGGAAGCTGCGCAGCAGGCGCGATCCATAACCCCAAACAACCCAGGCCCCATGCAAGCAGCCTTTTGTATGGCACTGTTCTTTGCTTTTTAAGCTTTGCTGTGTTTGTCAGAAGAAACCGTATTTTAGGCAAAAACTTTCCAACCAACAGAGGACGTAGTTCATTGCCTTCTGCAGCCAACCAAGGAATTAATAATTAAATACCTAGTGTTGTTTGCTGTGCTTTATTGAAGCCATCTGAATGCTGGTTGTTAAATCTGGTTCTTACTCTTAATTGATATCATGGGAAAAAAATCAACCCTATACAAATTGCTGTTGAGGTCAGCCCCCAAACGACCCTAGAATATGATTCCTTTTGTGGGTTTTTTTTTCTCCCCTCTCATTTAAAACAATTTTGAAATATATTCAAAATGACAGAAAAGTTGCCAGAATAGTACAAAGAACTTGGATATACCGTTCACCCAGATTCACCAATTATTAACATTTGCCACATATGCTATATTTCCTGTCTCTATTATTACTTTTGAACCATTTCACAGTGATTTACAGACTCCTAAATTTTTTGATGTGTATAATTCCTAAGAACAAGAATATTAACTTACATAACAATAGCATTTAAAGAATTAAACATTTTTGTTTTCCGAATCTTAATCTCTGACTGTTATGAGTTAGATATTGAACCCAGTATAAGTATTGCAATTTTGAGTATAATGGAAATCAATGTACTGGTTGAATATCACTTCTGAAATGCTTGGGACCAGAAGCATTTTGTGTTTTGTATTTTGGGTTATTTGCGTACATATAAAGGTATTTTGGGGATGGGCCCCTAATCTATACTTGAAACATTTCTGTCTCATGTACACCTTATACAGATAGCCCTGAGGTATACATAAGTTTTACATAAGATTTTTAGTGTGCCTGCAATTTGACTGAGACTATCATTTGGGCTCAGGTATGAACTTTTCTAGTCGGGTCATGTCTGCTCAAAATGTTTGGATTTGGAGCATTTTGGATTTGGGATTTTGGATTAGGGATGCTCAATCTGTGTTTAGTTGGAGGAAGCACAGTGTTTGGTAAAAATATCAAAGTAAGGAAGAGATTGATACGATTGGTTGCACATCTTCCTTTTACTCATTTTTGACTAAATATGCCTTAAAAGGCCTCAGTGGACTTGAGAATGGTGGAGCTAAAGCAGCCTTGAATGTTGGAGAAGTGGGTGTTGGGCAGAGAACATGGTGTGATTAATATTACTTAGGACAGCTCTGTCAGGAGTGCTGAAAGAAGTCTTTGGCTAGGTAAACAGTTGGGGAAGAATAGTGTCAGAAAGTCTTAAGGTTTGGCCTTGGGTATACCACCCGGAGGCATAATTTGCAAATGATACTTAATGTCATCAATTGCCTGTTTCTTTTGCAAATGCTGCTTAAAAATGAAATATTTGGCTGGATGTGGTGGCACACAGCCTGTAAACCCAGCACTCAGGAGGCAGAAGCAGGAGGATCATAGTGAGTTTGAGGCCAGTCTGGGCTACATGGAGAGACCCAGGCCAGCCTCAGCTACAGGGTGAAACTCTGTCTCAAAATAAAAAATTAATTAATTAATTAATTAATTATTAAAAATTAAATATTTATAAATAATGCTAAGATGGCTTTTCTTGCACAGTGAATGGAATAGATTCTATTTAAACATTCCTAAAAAGATTATTATACCCAAGTTTTCATAGTCATCTTGTGAGATGTGAGTACCTCTAAAAAAATTTGTCTATAAGCATTTTTTTCATTCTTTCAGTTACGACAGAAATAGCTGTTAGTAAGTAAAGATTTTCCAATATGAATAATATGTAAAGATTAAAAGGAAAGGATTTTTTACCAAATGAGTGACAGCCACCAGCTCTTAGCAACTTGGCAGACTCTCTGAATGTCAGCATTGACTCTATGGCATGCTTGTGTGTGACTGTGACAAGGTAGGAGTGGCTAGACCATCTTTTCCTATTTAGGTATACGTGTACACTCTGTCCTTTACTAAGTGTCTTGCCATTATCTCTTTATAGAGACTTTAAAGCGACAATTTCAGAGTTAGACTGCATAAATATGAGTCTCAGCTGTTCAAGAATTCCAGCTGCATGCCAGTTAGCTTGTAAACCTCCCCAGTAGTTGCCTTTTAGGACTGCTTGAGAATGCCATCACACAAAGGATATCGAGCATGAGGAAGGCTCAGGGGAAGGCATCTGACATATGGATGTTGTTTTCTTCATGGCTTCATGACAGTGAGCCATGACTACCTTTGATCCCCTTGTGAATCCTCAGACCTCTTTTAGGAGCTCAGTGACTAGTGGGGGTAAAGAAGGCTCAGCCTACAGAGCAGACGCTTCAGGACTCAGTGATTCAGTGTGGGGTGGCTGATCAAAGACTGTGGCTAGGCATAGTGGGCACATAGCTGGCTGAAGTTCCATAGGGGTGCAATTATTACAACTCCAGGTTAGTAAGGTAGGAACATTTGGCTAGTAATAAAAATTTAGAAGGTGCTTGATTTTATTAAGTCATTCGACTTTAAGATGCTATCATGAATTTTTATTTTTGTTTGTTTATTTGTTTATTTATTTTGGGGGGCTGGCGATCCAACCCAGGACCTCGTACATGTTAGGCAAGCACATTACTATTGAGCCAGCTCCTCAGCCAATGAATTTTTGTTTATAGAGACTTGCCAACAGCTGGGGAAGACTGATGGCCACATTTAAAGGCCAGTGTATGCTAATGATTTATCAAATGATTCCTTCAAATTTAAAAATACCAGCACTGTGCTTCCTGGTAACAAGACTTAGACTCATTCTAAGACTTTTTGCTGATTGCTGTCTGTGTCTCAGTAATATAAGCAGATTTTTTGGAATCTGTCTCCAAATTTCTGTCCTCAATTACAGTTATTCAGCCCCTTTGAGATGAGCCTTAGGAAGCAGGAAAAAACATGCTTTTTATAGTAAGAAACATAAATGAAAATATGCAACTAGTAATACTGTAACTTAATGTATCTGAGCTTTGATTTCTTCATGAATAAGGTGGTTGACATGGAGATTAAATAGTGATGTAATAGGGTCTCCAGGAAGGCACAGTGGAAATGTTTGGTTTCTTTATCTACTATTCCCAGCCATTGTCTTAGAGCTCTAAATCTCAAAAAAACATTAGGAAGCCAGTGGCGAATGCGTGTAATCCAGCAGCTTGGGAGGCGGAGGCAAGAGGATCGTAAGTTCGAGACCAGAGGCAGTCTGCGTAATTTAGCAAGACCCTGTCTCAAAAAGTTAAAAAAAATGGGATAGGGGCACAGCTCAGTGGTCCAATGCTTGCAAAGCATGCAGGCGCGAGGCCCTGGGTTCAAGCCCCAGTACCAAAAAACAAAACAAAACAAAACAAAACATTAGGAAGAATAAAGAGCTTCCATCCTACTTAAGTTTGGTAAAATGAGTTCTCATGTTCATTCCTTTACATATAATGTTTTTAACTTTTACTTTAGAGTGGAAATCTTTTAAAGACAATGTCTTACATACTAGTATGTCTGTCCATCTGTCTCTGTCTCTATACACACACACACACACACACACACACACACAGACACACACACAGTTGTTGTTGTTAGGTGCTGTCGAGTCAGTATCTGACTCATAGCGACCCTGTGTACAGCAAGTGAAACACTATTGTTAGTGCTTCTTTGCTATTCATAGGGTTTTCAATAGATTATTGGTTTTTGGGAGTGGGTTGCCAGGTCCTTCTCCCAAGCCTACAGCACTTGGTGTTCCCAGGCGGTCTCCCATCCAGGTACTAACCAGGCCTTACCCTGCTTAGCTTAGCTTCTGAGATCTGATGGGATTGGATGCCACAGTGGTTTGGCTGCAGGCCATGTGTATATATATGTGTATATATATGTGTATATGTATGTGTATATATATGTGTATATGTGTGTGTGTGTATGTTTTGTTTTTGAGACAAGCTCTCATCCTGTTGTCCAGGCTGGTTTCAGATTAGCTCCAGCTGGCCTTGAAGTCACAATCCTACTGCCTCAGTCTCCTCAATACTGGGATTACTGGTATGCACCACCTTGCCCAGCTCCAGTCTATATTCTTAGACTAAGTGGAAAGAGCATAATCCAATATATTATAATCTTGGAGTTTTCAAGGAAAGAGCATCAGATTATTTTGTATGAAAAGTTAATAGCATGCTACTTTTAAAAATTCATTATGTTGCTTTTCTCTTTTTCTAACATGCATTAAGGGATATTCCCTCTAACTAGTTTATATCATTTCCATAGCAAATTTGTATATATAGATACACATATATTCATCACATCTTTTAGAGAAAATTCAAAAGATTTTAGAGGATAAAACTTTTAAAGTATTTCTTGAAAGCCTCATAATTAACAGGCGCAATAGCTCAATACCTGTTATCCCAGCGACTCAAGAGATGCAGACAGGAGGAGCACAGGCTGTAGGCCAGAGGCCCCCTGCGTAACTTAGGGAGACCGTAGCTCAAGGAAAAAAATGAAACATGACCTGGGGGTGCAGCTCAATGGTACCGCTCTTGCAAAGCATGCACAAAGTCCTAGGTTCAACCCCCAAGTACTGCAAAAAATAAAGTCTTGTAATTATTTTAATGGCGAAATTTGATTCCAGGTTTGTAGCATTCCTTCCTCCCTTCTTAGCCTGAAAGGGACCCTAATTACTTCTAAGGCAAAATCTTTGTGCAATCAATAGGATTCCTTGACTTCCTGCTTCTTCCTTATCGTAAGGAATAATCTGACTTTTATTAAGTTTTTTATTTGAATCCTAGTGCTGGTAGATTAAGTAGCCTTGGCTTTGGGGTCTGACAGATCTGGTGTTTGATTCCTGCCTTACTTTTCAGCCACTCTTAGTGGGGTGTCATGATAATGGGTATAAAAAGCCTGGCCTATAGTGGGTACCCTTGATCAGGAACAGTGTATACTACTGTTATCTGAAATGTATGAGTCAGCTATAGCTCTAAGCACTAACTTTATAAGGAAGTATTGCCATGCTAAGGACAAGCCGTGGAAATCTGGGGAATAACAAACATATTAATTAGTAGTAAATAAATATTTTATTAACTATTTTGAACGGTAGAAATGATCACCTTTTAAAACATGGCTTGCAAATCAGCAGCCCACACGCTGAATTTAGCCTGAAGACCTTTTTGATTTGGACTGTGTATTCTTTAACGTTATTAGAAAATGTCTTTTGATGGCCACATACTTTCTATGGTCTTACACTTTGTCAGGCCCTACTATGGTGATTCTGATTCCAGAGGTGTGGAATAAGGAAAACCCCTTGTTAGGAGATAAACTTCACTGTTTTTTTTTTTTTTTTTTTTTTTTTTTTTTTTTTTTTTTTTTTTTTTTTTTTTTTTTTTTTTTTTTTTTTTTTTTTTTTTTTTTTGCGATACTGTGGGTTGAACCCAGGGACTCACACTTGCTTGCTTTGCAAGTGCTGTACCATTAAGCTGCACCCCCAGCCCTTTTTGTTTTTATTTTTGTTTTTACTTTTTGAGACAGAATCTTGCTAAATTATGCAGACTGCCTCTGGTCTCGAAGTTGCGATCCTCCTGCCTTTGCCTCCTGAGTTGCTGGGCTTATAGGTGTGCACCACTACACCGGCTTCTTTTTTCTCTTTTAGCATTCAGTATTTGCACAGGATAATGGGTTTCATCATGACATTTTCACATTTGATAACAATGTACTTTGATCACATTTACCCCCACTTCCCACTTCACCCTCTCTTGTTCCCCTCTCCCTTCCCTTCTTCTCCCTGCCTCCTAAATGAGCCTCTGATTATTTTCATGTCTTATTTATTTTTTTAAATCTAGATTCTGCATGTGAGAGAAAACACACAGTATTTGTCTTTCTGAGCCTGGCTTATTTCCCTTAATATGCTGATCTTCACTTCCATCCATTTTCCTGCAAATGACATAATTTCGCTTTTCACCTGAACAATACTCCATTGTGTGCATATACCACATTTTCTGTATCCATTCACCCACTGATGTGCACCTAGACTGATTACGTAACTTGGCTATTATAAACAGTGCCTCAGTGAACATGCAAACCATGTTTCTGATCAGGGTAGTAGGCGACTCACCCAGAGAAACAGTGTTCTATAGGAACATGTGAGGTTAATAGGTCTGTCTGTGCACAAACATTACATCTCCAGGCCTCAAGGGGAAACGTGGCTCCAGATAGATTTGGGGTTTTTGTTGCTTTTTAATTTCGGGGTTTTGTTTGTCTTTCTGTGTTGCTGGGGATCGAGCCCAGGGCCATGGCTATGCTGGGCAAGCACTCTACCACTGAACTATACCCCTAGTCCCAGATAGACTTGTTGAGGGGCCATGAGGACATTTTTAGAGCATAAACTATTCCTTAACTCGGAAAGAGGCTGTCAAGTATTAGAAAGATGGCGGAGAGAGTGTGAATCATTTATTTACTGATGGACACCCACCGTCCTGGGGCCTCTTTCTTCTGGCTTGGCTGGGAGTCAGCTCTACTTTGAACCCAGAAGTGTGTGACTGCTCTTCCAGATCTGGCTGCAGAATCAGCCTGTGTGCTTCTGCCTCACCAGAGTATATTATGGGAAAGCACTTCAGAGTCCAGTTGGATTTAAATCACATCTCTACTACTATTTCAAAAGCTAGACTTTGATAGTTGCTCAACTTCTGTGTGTTTCAGTTTCTAATCTATAGAATGGAAATAACTAATGTACATTGTTGTTGTTAGGTGCCATTGAGTCATGTCTGACTCGTAGGAACCCTCATAGGGTTTTCAATGGCTGATTGTTTCAGGATTGCCTCAGGAGTGGATTGCCACATCTGTCTCCCATTTTTGCAGTGCTGGGAAGCGAACTGCAGATCTCAGAGACTGCAGAGTGGCGTTCTACCAATTGAGCTAAATCCCAGCAATTAACATACATGTTGTTGTTAGGTGCTGTCAAGTCGGTATCCGACTCATAGCAACCCTATGTACAACAGGCGAAACACTATTTTCAATGCTTCTCTGCTATTCATAGGGTTGTCAGTGGTGGATTGATTTTTGGGAATGGGTTGCCAGGTCCTTCTCCCAAGCCTACAGTATCTGGTGTTCCCTGGACTTGGTGGTCTCCCATCCAAGTACTAACCAGGCCCGACCTTGCTTAGCTTCTGATATCTGACAGGATCGGAAGCCACAGTGCTATGGCTGATAGATCTGTGGAAACAATAAAAAGAAGACCCTGATCTTTTCCCAGCCTTTGGGTGGTACCTTTCCTATACTGGCAGGAAGCCACAAGGAAAGGTGAGCCCAGAGGGCTCGTGTGTGTTGAATTCTTAGGTCTTCCAAGTTGGAAATATATATTGGCAGTAAAAGTTGCTGTGAGAAGTTTGAGAGTGGCCTAAGTTTTTTCTTCTTGTGACTGCTTTGCTTTTTCTCCCTAGAGAGCGTGAGTCCGTTCTTTCTGCTTGAAGCCCTGTGGCATAATGAGATATGTGTTGGTATTGAGCATTGTCTGCATATTTCAGCCTTCACTTCATTTCAGGGAAATTCTCTGGTTATTTTGGGGCTCTTTACTTCTGGGAAACCATTATCCTTACCTTATGTTGGCATTGTCAAGCAGTTCTCCATAGCTGTTAGCTCCTTTCTGATTGTTTTAGTCTCTGTCCTTCCTGATCTACTTTCATTGTGATAAATGATCTCAGCATTCCCCTTAGTGAGCAATTCACTTTTCAATAGTGTCTCTTTTATTCTTTTTTCAGATTTATTTGTTCTGTGATGTTTTGGTTCTTATTTTGTTTTTTGTATTTTTTATCTTTTTTCCCCAACTCATTCTGTTTTTGAAAATAATCACTGTATTTTCATTGAATGAATGTTTGTCTTATGTTCCGTGATGCGAATGAAGAAATTAGGAAGAATATCTCTTTGTTCCTTCCTGGATTTATAAGCCCCCACCCTTCCCCAGTAGTCTTCACCTTTGCATGCCATGATTCTTCCTGTGCTCTCTTTCTTCCTGTATTTCCCTTCCCTCTTTCCCTTCTTCCTGCCCCCTCTTCCTTTCTTTGTCTCTCCTACCCTCTCCTTTTCATGGGCTGGTATGTTTTCATTCTCTCTGTCATTACCATACCATTTCTTTCATTTTCCCTTTGCTTGGCAACCCTGCTGAACACTTTCTTTTCCCTGATAGGGTGGCATCACTGTGCTTAGAAGATGGAAGAGTCCATGTCCTCCATTTCTGTAGCCTGAGGGAATTGGAGGCTGACTTGTTAGAATTTCTTCTGGTTGTATGTGTTGGAGAGGAATTAGGGAATGAGGGAGGCTTGGCTTCCTCCTTTTCTCCTTCTATAGTCTGCTTACAGTCTTGGAACCTGTGTGACATTGGAGCCACGGTGGGCAGTTGCTAAAGTCCTGTGAGTGAACCACAGCATAGGTGAGGAACAGAGAAGGCAGAGAGATTCTTTAAAGGTTATGAGCCAGAATGTTACTGTTTTAGGAAACTAAAACTTGAGTCTGGTTGCAATTGGACTGCATAAAAGTCAGGAAACAGAAGAACACAGAAATAGAAGTGGCACAGTGGGTGTGAAAACAGCACAATCCAGGCAGAGGAAGCTCTGCAGATCAAGTGTTCGGTCCCTTCAGCTAAAGGATAGCAAGTAATAAAGAGAGATGGAGGGGACCCTGCAAACTAGAAGACAGTAAAGAGACACAACCAGGTGCAGGACATGGGCCTTATTTGGGTCTTGTTTTAAAACATGAGCATGCCTATAATCCCACCTACACAGGAGGCTGAGGCAGGAGAGTGGTGAGCTTGAGGCCAGCCTGGGCTACGTACGTAGTGAGACCCTCTCTTGGAAAAACAAAAAACGGTGTGGGATGGGGTGGCATGGGGGTGTAGCTCAGTGAAGAGTGTTTGCCTAGCATACTCAGAGCCCTAGGTTTTATCCTCAGTACTATACACACAAAATCAACAACAACGATGACAAAAAGGTGAAACTTCTTTCTAAGATAGTATGTGAAATTTGGGGGAACAAAGAAATAAATGTCCAGATATTTGTTGATATTCAAGGATGAACTTTCACATTTGAAAAGGTGGAATAATGGTATTATCACTGCCATTATGTCATTACAATAATGTATGATGATTAAAAGAAAGTCCTTTAGAGAGCCTTCAGCTGTACCACTGTGGCCTCCGATCCCCTTAGACCTTGGAAGCTAAGCAGGGTCTGGCCTGGTTAGTACTTGGATAGGAGACTACCTGGGAACACCAGCTGCTGTAAGCTTGGGAGAAGGACCCAGCAACCCACTTCCAAAAAACAATCAGCCATTGAAAACCCTATGAATAGCAGAGAAGCACTGACTATAGTGTTTTACCTGTTGCATGTAGGGTTGCTATTTGGATACCAACTTGACGGCACCTAACAACAACATCTTTTAGAGATACATGCTGAAGTACTTATAAATGAAGTATATGCTATCCAGAGTTTACTTCAGAGTAATCCAGGGCTGAAGATACAGATGAAAGAAACTGAATTTCTGCCCAAAATATAAATTAATGTAGAGATAGAGAAAAAGAGACACTCTTGGAATTGTTTTTTTTTCCTCAGAAAACTCATCTTAGTAAGCCAGACATTTCCAAGCATGACTCAGTCATGTTTTAGTGCTGTGCTCTGGGCATGAACCTGTGAATAAGATAGACTGAGTCCCAGAAGCTACATTCCTTTTTTTTTTTTTTTTTTTGGTACTGAGGGTTAAATTCAGGGCCTCATGGTTGTGTGCTTTGCAAGTGCTGGACCACTGAGCTGCACCCCCAGCCCATTTTTTTTCACTTTTTTGAGACAGGGTCTCAATAAGTTACGCAGACTGCCTCTGGTCTCGAACTTGCGATCCTCCCGCCTCTGCCTCCACCTCCTGAGCTGCTGGGCTGGAAGCTACATTCTGTAAAGTAGAAGGAATGGGTTGGAGACAATAAACAAGTGAAGTAAACAAACGTGAAAATATTAATGGATGAGATGTAGACTCATGAAAATAAAACCATGGGCTATAGCAGGAAGTGGCAGGAGGACCTAATGGGAAGACATTATTGAAGGTGTGATACCGTCCTCAACGTAGAAGATGCCCAATGAACGACATCTTTAGTGTCAGGAGGGTGCAATCCATGGGAAGTTATGGGGAAGATCATGCAGGGGGACCCACAAATTCAAAGGCTCTGAGGTTGGCGGGCTTGAGAGTCAGATATAAGGCCAGTATGGCTGGAGTACGTGAACAAGTTGGTGGTGATGGGGCGGAAACCTGGGAGCAGTATCAAGGGTTCCAGAAAGTTCTGGAAAGGCTACTTTAACTGTCAAAATATAGCTTTCACTGACTTGTGTTCACTTTGGCAAGAATACCCTGATCTTATGTTTATTCTTAGAATCACTTGCCAGGATGGTATCTTTGGGGCAGAAAGCCCCCAGGAGGTACTGGCTAGGGTACCTGAATTTTAATTGTTTTTGAGTGGAAAGACAATTACTACAAATGTGTGAATTTGTTGCTTTCTTTTCAGTGCCATTTTTGTGACAAGGCCTTTATGAACCAAGCTTTTCTACAAAGTCACATTCAACGCCGCCACCCTGCCGACTCTCACCTTGGTAAGGATTTTCCCCTGCTCCCTTTTCTTTCCTCCATGACGCCTTGTCCAGTGCATTTCTCAGTCCTCAGAGGGCTTGTTCATCCAGTAAGTAAATACTGAGCCCCTACTATGTGCATGCAGTGCCCTAGCTGCTGAGGATGCACTTGTAGGCCACACAGAGGAGTCCTGCTTGGAGTCTTATGTTCTAATGGAGGGGTCAAGGAAATATACTAAAACAAGATAAAGGAAGAATTCTTTTCCAGTGGTGGCAAATGCAATGAAGGTAATAAAACAGGAGAATGGCAGGGAGAGCGACTCCAGGTAGTCAGTAGAGGCTTCGTGGAGGAGGCTGCATCTAATCAGAAATGAAAGTAATGAAGAAGTCCAGCCTGGTGAGAATCGAGGAAAAGAGTATCCTGGGTGCAGGGACATTGATCACAAGAGACAGGAGGGGAAGAGAGACAGTGGGTTAAGGAAAAGAAGGGAGGCTGGAGGAGAAGACTGAGTAAAGTGGTGGTGTGGAGTGAGGCTGGAGGGTTAGGGGCCAGATCTCAGGAAGCCTTGAAGGCCCTGGCCTTTTGTTTGCTTTGCAAATGTATAAGGGGAAGCAACTGGAGGATTTTAAGTAGGGGAGGGAGGGTCGTGATCTACTTTGTACCTTAAAATGATCCCCCTAACTGCAGGTGGGGAATAGATGGCAGGGGCAACCATGGAAGCAGGAGGAAGAGTAAGGAGGCTGCAGCACAGCAGCAGTAGCTTGGGCCAGGATAATCCCAGGGCAGAGGGGGAAATAAAGATAAAAAGGCTGTGTGTTGGACACCAAGCCTAATGAGCTGAGACTCAGCATGAGAGCAAGAGAGGGACACAAAGGTGGCCCTGGTGTTCATCCCCATGTTTGCATGAATGGCAGCAATGTTCACTGTGCTGGAGGGCTGGGTGGGAAGGGGTTTGAAGGGAGGAGGAGACTGGAGAGTGGTGTAGCAGGGGCTGCAGGTGGAGACCCAGGCTGAAGACAGTAATCTGAGAGTCACCGGAGGACAGGTGGGCTGGCTGAGGACATCTAGATGGAGAGCAGAAGACCAAGGCCAGCCCCAAGGCTCTCCCAACTGTAGGGTCCAGGAAGAGCTGGTGGGGAGTGGGAAGTAGCTCCCATGGGCAGGAGGAAGACTTAAGAGAGTGCACTGTCATGGAAATGGAAAGCAAAGGAAAAAACAAATTCAAGGAGGCAGTGGCCGGGTATACCAAATGTTCCTGAGGCACAGAGTAAGATGCACATGGAAAAGTGACCATTGTTGTAAAGACAGTTGTTGGTGACCTTGACATAGCAGCTTCACTGGATCGGTGGGGATGGAAGCCGGATTTGAGAGGGCGGAGCTGAGAATCATGAGGGAGTGGTCCTATTGAATATAGACATTGATTTCAATAACGTTTGCTGGGATGGAAAGCAGAGAACTGGTTATCATCTGGACAAAAATGTGGGATCAAATGAAATTTTTAATTTTGAGTGATGGAGATACTATGTTTGGGTGCCAATGGGAACTAGCCAGATCATAGAGGGGGAAATGGAGGGACAGAGAGGGAAGAGGATTCTGTGGCTTACCAAGGAACCAGGTCACCTACTATTTCAATTTCTCAAGAGCGAAGGACATAAGCTGTACTTTTCTACGAGCAGATCCAGGCTTTTTGTCACAGTAACCCACAGGAATTTTCACTCTGATCTGAAATGTTCCCAGTAAATGTATGCACTTACCTTGTTACTCCTCCGTTTGGGGCTGATCTGTTGCCATTCCTGCCCATTTCAGGAAAGTAGACTTATTGGGGAAAAAGCTAAGCTTTGTAGAAACAAAGAGCGTACAATTCCATTTATAAACCATGGACTACTGCTGTAATTTAGCAATATGTCAGAAATATGGGAAAAGGCAATAATTTAATTAACCTACCATTCTTGGGTATGAAACTGACCTTCTCTCTCTTCTGTTTCAGTATCTTATTCTATCTCATACTCGTTTCAGAGAGTGTTTCAGACTCTGGAATGAGTATTATTTCTTCAGGTCATCTTTGAGATTCTGACTTTCTACTTTGGTTTCCATCCCTTTCATGTCTACACTCACAGACACATGTATACCCATTCAGTCATGTGTACATCTTCATGTAAGTACATGTACATAAGTATTCTTCCTTCACTTGTTGCTTCCTTTTACAACTTTTCAGTTCTTCGCTTTTCCCCTGGGTGACAGGGTATGGCCCGAGTTTGCATCCGGAATGCCAGCCCTCTGCTTGTGTTAGCACTGATGGGTCCTCAGAAGAGTCTGGTGGGAGCCAAAAGGCTGGTGACCATAGCGATTCCAGGCTGGTGAAGCCTTGCCTCCCTGTGCTGACTGAGACAGGCATTTCTAAGAAGAGCCCAGAGTGCCATTGTGTCAGAGCAACCAGAATTATTCCTTGTCACCTTTGCTGTTTCCTGATCAGGGCTCTCACGCTGTCTCTGTAGGATAATGCAACCTTAGTCCAGTGGCTGAAAGAGTAAGAATTATGTGCCCAGTCGTATGAATGGCTCCAAATAAACACTAAGAACGAAAATGGGCTCATGGCATGAAATGAGTAATAATATCCCTTGTAAGAGCAATTTTCCTTTGTCTTTAGAGTTCTGTAAGTTTTCAGGCGATTCACAAGGGATGGTGTTTTAACCACATTTTCTGTTGCAACAGAGTATAAGACGAAGGCACAGACTGACAAGCTCCAGAAGGAGGTTGACATGTTGAAGGAGCAGCTGCAGCTCACCAAGTCTCAGTTAGAGGCTGCCCAGCACGCCCATGCCGTCAGATTCTCTAAGGTACGGGGCAGGATTCTGAACCAAGGGGATTATAATAGTAGGTAACTTTATGCCATTGTTGTTGTCAGGTGGCGCCTAGTTGGGTCCGACTCATAACAACCCTATGTACGTCAGAACAAAACACTCCCTGACTCTGTGGTAGGCACACGATCTTTTTTATGTTTAAGCCCATTATTGAAGACACTCTGTGAATCCATCTAATTGAGGATTTTCCTTTTTTTTGTTGTTGACCGTCCATTCTCCCAAACATGATGTGTTTGTCCAGAAATAGGTCCCTCCTAACTGTTGTTGTTGTTGTTGTTAGGTGCCGTCA